>PVKP010017013.1:0-46988 GCA_004027715.1 Plecturocebus donacophilus
TTAGCAGGAAATTCTAGACTCTGTGTTTTTGCTTCAGGTAGGTCTGGAGGGAGCATTTGCCCCTTGCAAATGTGAAGCAAACAGAAAGAGCCCCCATCTCCAGAGTGCAAAGAAACTAGCCAAGCAGTTTTCATTTTTCACATGGAAACCTCCACAGCCGTGTCAGACACTGAATCAAAATATAACAGAGGGGGTTTGCCAAACACTTCTAGGGCAAAGGTTTCTTTCTGCAGCTCTACCAATCCCAGACTATTACCTGTCTGCGGCCTTCGAGGCTGGGCCTTAATCACTTGCAGCTGTGCTGGCTCCTGCGGCCCCTTGAGCCCCTCCCCGTCTGGCTTCCTTGCACTCTACCTCTCATGTAGGAAAAATTAAGTATTGCACTTAAATCCTCCCTTAGGACTTAGGGGTCCCGAGCAGAAGCCTCACCACAGTATCCATCTCCAGCCACAGATGACAGGGCTGGCTTGCCTCATGTAGAGGTGTCTCCTTTCTGCCCTGAAGCTGAGCTCCCCGCTAATCAGTTACAGCTATGCACACAAAACAAAGGAGGTAGAGCGCAGCTCCACTGGAGAGAACCTCTCCCCTCAAAACCCCATCCTGGTACCACATCCCCCAAATTCCTCACTAGGGATTGGTTCCTTAAGACTAAATTTGTTCCTTAGGGCTAAACCCTCTCCAGGCAGTCATCTTCTGAAATATACATCTTTCTGCCTAGGTGGCATCTGCATTGTATCAGGTTAAGCCTTGGTGATTTGGGGGACTGAAAATCTGTGGCTAGAATTAGAATGGAGAGTGCCTTACATGTCATTAATCGATGATGAGGCGATTTATCCTGATAACTAAGACTGAGGCTTCATTATCTTCAACACATCATGTTAGGTAGCCACCAAACCCTGAAAAGAATTGGGGGATCTGGTGAAATCTCTTTGTCATCTTTGGGCTAGGCCCTAGGCTGCGTCTTGGGTTTAGTAGGGAATGAATCTGGGCCAGCGGGCAGGGATTGCATATATCAGTGTTTCCTAAACTTGACCTCACATCAGAATCATCTAGAGGGCTTTTTAAAACGCAGATTTCTGGATCCCACCCCCAGAGTTTCTGACTCAGTAAGTCTCAGATGAGGGTCTAGAATTTACGTTTCTACTGTGTTCCCCTATAATGCTGCGCCAGTCCTGGGACCACATTTCAACCATTGTTTTACATCACAACAAGGAACGTAAATTTCATTCATCAGGCAATGTAGGATCCTTGGAGGGTTTAAATCTAGGTGGGAGGGGTCATGGGATCGAGTTTACACTTCTGAAAGCTCAGGTGGCCACAGTATGGAGCATTGACTTGCAGGGACTGCAGCTGGGACAGGAAGGCTAACCAGAGGCTGCTGGCAGAATCCAGATAATTTTCGCTATGAGGTGTTTCATATAATGTTACAATATGAGATCCTGGCAACAAAATTGCACTGCTCAGCCTCGAGGAGCCTGAGAAAGGTAGAAAGTTGAGAGAGAAGGTTTAGGAGAAAGATAAAGGCTGGGCCTGGAGACTCACGCCTGTAATCCAGCACTTTGGGAGGCTGAGGCAGGTGAATCACTTGAGGTCAGGAGTTCAAGACCAGCCTGGCCAACATAGTGAAACCCTGTCTCTATGAAAAATACAAAAAGTAGTCCAGCATGATGGTGCACACCTGTAATCCCAGCTACTCAGGAGGCTGAGGCAGGAGAATTGCTTGCATCTGGGAGGCAGAGGTTGCTGTGAGCCAAGATTGTGCCACAGAGCGAGACTCCATCTCAACAACAACAATAATAACAACAAAAACTAAACCCTCTCTAAAAGGAGATATAGAGTCCTGAAAGATAAATGTTGGCCATTTCCCAATTTTGCCAAAGGCCAGTCTGGTTCCCAGAACGAGAGACTGTGACCTTGCAGAGGGGTCCACAGAAGTGACACTGGTCAGGCAGACCTCCTGAATAGCGAGGGCCGGCTCCCTCCCTCCCTTCCTCCCTCTGTTTTCCGTGGAGTGATATTATTAGGGGGAGTGGTGTGTAGAGAACAGGTAGTGATAACTGCTAGGAGACCAGTACTTTACCAGTTTCATCTTTCAAAGTGTCAAAAACCTGGAGTGCAGGAGGCTTTCCTGATTTGTTCAGGTCAGTAATGTTTGGCTAAGCCTGGTCATTCTGCTTGAGTGTCTGAGGTATAATTTTGGAAGGACATTAAAAGTCATCTATACTCTACCAATAGTGCTTTTCTAAGGAGAATAGGCCTATGGTTATTAGCATACACATGATAAAAGAGAATTCAGAACTTTATTATACATTCCAGATATGTAAGTGAAGCTACTGTAAGGTTTAGACAAATCCTCATAATACTCACAAATGGTATCACAGAAGACCCTGCTTATCAACTTTCAGTGGATTCACGTGGCTTCCAACATCCCTTGACTCAGCTGCAGGACACAAAATTGGTTAGCTTGGCCTACTCTGATTCTGCTTTGGTGGTTTTTAACTTTGCTTCTGCCCAGAAAATTCTTCAGCTATAAGATTCCTGTCTCTTTCCTCTCTGTTTAAGTTCTGACCTAACCTTAAGGTCTCTCTCAAATTTACCTTCCTTCATCACTTTCCTTTGAACGCACCAACCCATTATCATCCCTCTCCACTCTGAAACCTCATGGCACTTGCAGACTAAGCTTATTTTTTGGTCCTTGGATACTAGTTCCCCTTTTAGGAGTAAAAGTCTTGTCTTCCCAGACTGATAGTAAATTCTTTGGAGCCTGGAGTACTTGATTCTCATCTGTCTAAAAATGAACCATTATACTCACATTAAACTTGCATGGGTGACGTGGGGAATGTGTTGGCTCAGTTCCTAAATCCTTGGGCAATGAGGCCTACAGTTGGGCCTCAGACACAGCTAGAAGCAGGGACATGAACACTGCCAGCACATGCTCTCTTCCTCTCCAGCTCTTATTTCTGAAACCTGCCCTGTTCTTTTAAACTATATCCTCAGTAGTGGTGAGAATTTGGCCACTGGCAGCTCTCCGACTCATATTTGACAGTCAAGCCACCAGAGAGGGGATGGCTTCCTTCCCTGTTTACAAGTTCAAAAAAATCAGAGTGGCCTGGCTTTGGGACATTCCTATCCTTGGATTAATGAATGAATGATGGCTGGGGGGAGGGGGAGTCCATCTCATGCCCCATTCTCTTGTCCAAAGAAGCCCAGCTTTGTCATCCTCCCTTTGCTGTGTGGCCTCAAGGGGACCAGCTCCCGCAGTAGCCTTGAAGGTGTGTCTGAATAATCTAAGCTGAGGGTCATCAGCATCCTTTTTCTGGAAAGCACCAAATAGCAAATATTTAGACTTTGCAGGCCACATCTCTATTGAAACTGCTCAACTCTGCCATTGTAGTCTGAAAGAAGTTATAGACAATATGTAAATAAATTAGAGTGTGGTTGTGTTCTAAAAATACGTTATTTACTTATGGAAACTGAAAGTTGAATTTCATATATTTTCGCATGCAATAAACTATTCTTCTTTTGATTTTTTTCAACCATTTAAGAATGTAAAAACCATTCTGATCTCTGGTTTAAGCCCATCCCCTGCCAGTGTCTTGGATTGGACCAGAACATGTGATACAGCTTGGGTCAGCAGTGTTACTGAGTCCATACGGCCCTGCAGCAACCTCAATTCTTGCCTCTTCAGAAGAAAGCATTGGACCTAGGGACAGACCAAGAGTGAGAAAGCAAGGCAAGGTTTAGAGCAGGAATAAAAGTTTATTGAAATGTTTTAGGGCAGGAATGAAAGGAAGTAAAGTACACTTTGGATGAAGACCAAGTGGGCATCTTAAGAGATCAAGTGTGTGGTTTGACCTTTTGACTTGGGGTTTTGTATGTTGGCATGCTCCCGAGGTCTTGTTACTTCCCCCCTGATTCTCCCCTTGAGGTGAGCTGTCTGCATGTGCAGTGACCTGCCAGCACTTGGTGGTGGGGGAAGGCTCATGCTCAGTGTGTTTACCAAAATTATGCACATGATCGCTTGAGGTATTCACTTACTAGTCGAATGTTCCCAGAGGAAGGTCATAGACCACTCAGATGCTGCCATTTTGCCGCTAGTTTGCATGCTCAAGCCCACTTGTCCAGCTCCTGAGATCTTACTGGGAAGCTGCTGATCACCAGTTTCAGGTGCTTCTATTAGGAGACTGCCTTTCCCTGGCACTGGCCGTGGAGAGACAGTTTAATACCACCTATCACCTGATGGTTGCCTGACATTCCTGGTTGGGTGGGGGTCCTCTCCTTACTGCTCATGTCCGACTAGATACCTACTGGAACAGCAGGAAGTCTGCTGGCACGGTTTGGGGAAAGACATTCTCACACTCACAAAAAAGCATGGGCTGGGCACGGTAGCTCATGCCTGCAATCCCAACACTTTGGGAGGCTGAGGTGGGAGGAAGAGATGATCTCCTTTCTGCTTCTGGAGACTTTCTAGTCTAGATATGGCTGCTGGAAATCCTGGGCCCATTGAGACGTCACCCACCACCTGCAGAAGTCTGGCCTGCAGATCCTAACTCAATGACGGATAGATGAATGAATGCACTCTCACACCATTACAGTGATACAAGTGGGCTACGGATGGACGTTGGCTGCTTTCAGAGGGCAAAATGCAACCAATCAACCAAGACCCTCTGTCCACCCCACACATTTATTCAGTAGCCATTACAATAGAAGTTCTAAGTTAACTTGTGGATAATTAACACAGTTAAGAGAATGGTTTTACGACTGATAAAAGCTTCAGGTTCTGGGGCCCAAAGTAAATGCTATTAGCAGGTAATTCCCCTTTGATTTTCCTGGAGAGGGCTACCTAGCACAAAATTTACATGAGTAAACAGGGTGGAGACAAAGGGATGTGGGGTAAGCAGACTTAAATGTGGAAGGCCTTTGATCATTTCTATCTCTTTCCTATGCTAATGTTAATGAGGCGGCTGCCTTCAGCCTGCCTCAATAAAAGCTTTTGGCCTTCCAAAAGGCCTGAGATCACAATCTATAACTTTTCCTAGTAGTTGATATCTTGCCAGCCACCCCAAGTGAGTATCAACAGCCCATCCTTTCACCAGCAGAGGAACTGGGCTGAGAACAAAGCCCTCACACTGATGCCGGGAGAGCCGAGAGACAGGAAGAACCTGGTCCTTCGTGAAGTCTGTGCCGCTGAATTAACCAGCCTGACGCAGCCCTCCCTGCAGTCTTCTTGTTGTGTGAGTTTATAAGTATCTCTGTTATTTCAGCAGTTGAGTTGGAGTTCCCTATTAATTGGCTGCAGAGTGAGTGGGGAGCAAAACACCCAAAGAATAGTCTGGAAGCTCATTTTATATGTCCTCATACCTTGATATACTACATCCTCAATATACCACCTGACTGACCTTCACTCTCTCCCTCAAACCTCATCTCTTCCACATTCTTCTTAATGTCTGGTACCCCAACACTTGTGTTTTTAGTTCCTGCTATGGACTGAAATATTCCCTGAGATTGCACTAAATGCACGTCTGAATAACCTTCAGGGAGAGGTGCAGTGTGACCTTGGGTCGCTCCTCAGCTCACTCACAAAGTACAGCTGAGGGTGTTTCCTCCTATGACCTGTGGCTTGAATCATCATTCCGTCTGCCCTTCTGATCCCAGCCTCACAGCCATGATTAATTCACCTCTTGAGTTAAACTTCTCTTCCCACAGTTTTGGACACCCTCCCACCACATTCCTCCGGCTGAGGCCACCCTCTTGAGCCTCTCCCCTTGCACCAGGTGCTTGAATGTCAAGACAGGGAAGTTGTTGTTGCCCAGCCTCTGACCACAAGAGATGGCACAGGCTCATGGCCCAAGAAAACACCCTGCTTTGCCCTCAGACACAGATCTGGCTGGCAGGTTACCTCCTTGTTTGCATTGCAGGCATCTAGGCAACCCAGTCAGCAGCCTGCATTGTTCCACCAGCAGCTGCAAACCCCCATTCCTTTCCCTACTTGCTGCTTTTGTCTCTTTCCGCTCTGTATTTATTTTCTTTGCTTGCACACCTTGTTTTTCTTTCAGGGGACCTGCCATATGGTTCTCCTTTAGACAAAGTGTGGAGTGTGCAGAGGCAGCTGGTGGGGTCCCTGAACATGCTGGTCTATGCAGGGGTCCCTTGGAACTTGAGCTGCTGCCCAGCAGAGAGAGGCTAAGCCCCAAATATGGAGAGGAGTGGGGGAGACCAGAAAAAGGCCAAGGCAGGCCACACAGCTCATTAGTTCATTTTGATTAGTTGCTTTTATCCAGTTGTGAGGAATGGTGAACAGTGATAGATGCAGACAGTCCTGAGATTTTTATCCCCTGAATTACTTACAACTTGGCAGATTAGATAAACCATGGAGAGAGTAGACGGAAGTTGATGTGTGTATCACCAGATTGGCGTATAAGATTTATAGAAGATGGCCCCAAATCCTGATTCTACAGCCTGGAATTCTTCTAGGGGCTTAGACTTGAATAGCTTTCTTTGTCTTTTTGGCTCCTTGTCCGTTTGTGCTGTTTTTTTGCCCATCAACCTGGGCTGAGAGCCAGGACAGCTGCTCACCTGGACACAGAACCAGGTTAGACTCTGGGCAAGGTGACAACTAAATTCAGCTCCAGCTCAGCTGTCTAAGGAGAGAGTAGAGGAGGGGGTGTTTTCGGTGATTCCTCCATCCAGAGGGTACACCAGTTTGTAATGTATTTTACCTGAGGGGTTGCCTTTCCTAATTTGTACAAAGATTGTACAAAGATATCACATAAACTAGCTGAGGGTCAGACCTTAGCCCTTCACTGACTCCTAGTGGGGAGTATCTGCCCACGCCAGACACAAATGAGTTTCCTATAAACTAAAGATTTGAGGGGTCTGGGGCCAGAAGTCACTTTGCACAATGTACAATCTCTCTCTCACTCTCTTGTTCTGCTCCTTTGTCCCCACCTCGTTTCCCAGAAGCTTAGAGTCATGCTTGTTGCTTAAATATGCCATTGGAAGTCTCGCTCTCCATCTCCACTGAGCTACCAAAGTATTTATTTGAAACAAATGCAAAGCTCTTCCTATAGGGATGTCTAGTGAATAATATTTCCTGTACCTCGATATGTTGTTAATGACCAAAACAAAACAGTTGTTTTTGCTAAGCTAGAATACATTGAATGCACTAAATTGTTCAGCGTCATTGGTTGCAGAAGCAGAATTTGTGAGGTCAGGAGCAGAAAGCAACTCAGTTATTCCTCCCTACCCTCTCTCGCGACTCACCATTCAAACTTTTTCTGTGGAATTATGCTTTCCTTGGGTCTCCTGATGTATCTGTTTATTTTCATTATGGTCTTACTTCTGTGATTAAGTGGTCTAGTTACATGAAATAGTGAAAACTTCAAAGTTTCTTTAAAATGAAGGCTCCCCAAGCCTACCAGCACAGGTCTGCATGATGAGTTTCACCTGCCCATGATTCCCTTTCCTCCCCAATTCTCCCCGGGTTGAAGCAGAAGAGGCCAGAGATCAGGGACATGAGACGTGTGTGCGCCTGGTACCCATGAAATCTGCTGTTGATTCTCTCAGGCCATGGCAAAGGCTTAAAGCTGAGTTTCTTTGAGCTTGATGAGTGTTCAGATCGCTTCCTTTTTCCTGAAGTGTGTTTGTGGGCTCTCTGAAGTATCCTTTGCTGGACCCCTTTGACCATAACTCATAACTTCAGCTGGCTGCTTTTTTTTTTTTTTTTTTTTGAGACCAAGTCATGCTCTATTGCTCAGGCTGGAGTGCAATGGCATAATCTCAGCTCACTGCAACCTTCACTTCCCAGGTTCCAGCGGTTCTCCTGCCTCAGCCTCCTGAGTAGCTGGGATTACAGGTGTGCACCATCACACCTGTCTAATTTTTGTATTTTTGGTAGAGATGGGTTTTTTCCATGTTGGCCACGCTGGTCTTGAACTCCTGGCCTCAGGTAATCTGCCTGCCTCAGCCTCCCAAAGTGCTAGGATTATAGGCTTGAACCACTGCACCCGGCCAGCTGGCTGCTTTTGATCCCCTGCTCAGCTTTGCTTCATATGAGACCTCTCCATCCTCCTTTTTGTTGCAGTTTCCTGCTTTGGGCAGGATCCATTTTAAGATGACTGCAGGTCTGCTGTCTCCTCCAGGCGGCCAAGACTGGTCCAACGGAATGCTGTCTTTGGCTCTGACAGTAGCATGAGCACAGTCCTCATCCCTGCTGCTCACAGCTGCCTCAGCCAGCTCTTCCTGGAGAGTCATTTCCCCCGCATGGATCCACTGTGTCTCCCAAACTCTCCTGATGATGTTCGATCAATCTTTGTCCAAATCATACTAACTTCAGCTGTTTTGTTTTTAACTTTTTATTATGGAAAATTTCAAAATGCAGAAAAACTGAGAGATTATTATACTAAACCTATAAAAAAACCTGTGAACCCATCACCCAATTTAACAACGATGAACTTGGGGCCAATTTTGTTTCATCTTTACACAGATGCACCCCCCATTCCACTTCTCTGCAAATACTGGATTATTCCCAAGCAAGTTTAACTTTTCATGTGAAATTCTGCAGTAAGTTTCTCTAAAATTTAAGAACCCTATTTATAAAAACAAAAAACACATACACTTAATATACCAAACCAATAATAATTCCCTAAAATCATCAAATAAACAATCTTCAAATTTCCTTTTCTCATCATTTTTTAAAACAGTTGGCTTGTTCAAATCAGGACTTTGAAAGTCCATACATGCAGTTGGTTGATATATTTCTTTTAATCTGCAAATTTCCCTACCTGTTTTTTTTCCTTTGAGATCTATTTCTTGAAGGAACAGGGTCATCTGTCCTATAGAATTTTCTACAATCTGGATTGTTACTGACTGCATCCCTGTTTAATCAGTATTCTTACCAACATTTAATATGTTCTGTCTTCTATATTTCCTGTAAAATAGTATGTTGCCCAAAGTTAAAAAATTAATAAGAATCAGTTTCCTTTTTTTGTAAGATTAGGTTTTGGAGAGTTGTGGACTTTCTATTGCATCATATAGTGTCTGGTTGTCTGTCTTTTCACAAGGTCAAGATTGATCACTGGGTTCAGGTGCTATCAGCCTGATCTAGACATCTGCCTTGGACCAAATAATGCTAGCAGTTATTAATGGTTACTTCTTAGATTCATTATTTCATTAGACTATTAGCTTTTTTTACCCACTAATAAAAAAATAAGTGCATTCTAATTCTAGCAGCTTTATGCATTCATTGGCTCAATTTCTCCTATAAAGAGAACTTTTCTTCATTAATTATGGGATGCAGTTCATACAGGAAAGGGATAAGTCTGATAAGTTAAGTGTGAGGACTAAGCTCTGATTTTTTTTTTTAAATCTTGCCCCAGTTCCTATCTAAGGGGTCTGGGGAGTCATGCCCTACAGTCCATAAATTCCCATCAGATGGATTTTGTGTAACTCTATATATCATGGCTTACTTTCCAGTCTGACTCTGGAATAACATTACGAGGCAAGGAAGAAAATTATTTTACCCCAAAACATGTTTCTTTGCCATATCTTGAAATGGTCCTGCAAAGCTGTTCTTTGTGGGGGAAAATCTGCATCTGTAAGAATCTTTATTAACATAGCTAGATCTTTTTCTTTCAGGCCCTCCCAGTCCTAAAAAGATTAACTAAAAGTCTAGCGCCTTCTAAAGATCTGATTAGGAAACATTTGCCATCTATTGTCTCTAGGGGCAGCCACTATAAGGCTTCAAAAGAACCTTGGTCTCCACAGTGTTTTATCTTAACCTGAACATTTCCTTTCTATTATCACAAGTCTTTGGGTAAATTCAACCAATTGTCAAGCAGCAAGTGTTTACATTTACCTATTGCCTAAAAGCTCACCCTGCTCCTTTGAGTTGTCCCACCTTTCTGAGCCAAAACAATGTATTTCTTAAATGTATTTGATTGATGTCTCATGCCTCCCTAAAATATATAAAGCCAAGCTGTACTCTGACACCTTAGGCACATGTTCTCAGGACCTTCTGAGGGCTGTGTCACAGGACTTGGTCACTCATATGTGGCTCAGAATAAAGCTCTTCAAATATTTTAGAGTTTGATTCTTTTCATGGACAGGTTCTTGATTGTTTCCTTTTATTTACCAGTTTTTAGAATAATGAGTTGGTTCCCTAGTACCCTCCAAAGACAATCGATTAGGGGTTTTGTTTTGTATTGTTATAAACTCATAGATTTTATTATATTTCATGTGTCTTAATCCACTGCAGCTATTTTTAACTGCTGCTTAAGTTGTCCTATGTTTGGTGTGTGGAAATCTGTTTACATTGGCTCCTGGATCACTGTGACATGACTCCAGTGGTCTTTGATAACTTTCTTTCCTATTTGGTAGGATAATATGTTTGGGGTCTATTTTTTTACATTTCCAAAAGCCTTGGTGAAGCAGGAAAAGGCTGGGAAACCGAACTCTTGAACACTGAACTTGGGAAGGAAGGGATGATTTATTCGGCTGGGAGCAAGGTGGCATAGCTGCCCAAGAGCCAAGCTCAAGTTCACAGAGAAAGTCCCTGCCCTTTTAAAGGCTTACAACTCTAGAAATTACACGTGAAAGGGTCTTGGGCCATGGAGTAGACATGGGGTATAGTGACTTAGGTGGAGTTTTGATCGTTTTTAAGTAAAAACAATGCCCTCCAGAAAGATTCCTCCATACTATGCCTGTGATCTATAGTAGGGTGATTAAAGTTGACAGCCGGTCTGCCAGCCTTTACTCCTTCTATTGAAATGCCATGTGGAAGTTAAGGGGAAAGTGGTCTTAGATGCTTAAGGGAGATTAAGGGTCTCCTTCCTCACTGGTTCTTTGTAGCGAGAAATAGAATTAGGGAACACATCTGCACACGCAGGGTACTTATTGACTTGATCATTAGTTCTGTTTCTTTTCATTGGTCAAGGCCAGAAACTATTTAAGATGGAAAGAGAATCAGCCTTTTCTTCAAGAAAAAGAACAGAATAGGAAATATAAATGCATGTCACATTTACAAAGGGTAAGTATGATTTTATAAAACTTCTATTTGATTTCTGAGACAGAGAGAGAGAACTAAAAATTAACTTTTAAACCATGTGTCACATTCCAAGAAAAAACTTGAAAGCATTGAAATAGACTAGTTGTTTGAGCCCCATATGTGGGAAGACTTCATCATCTTCAATCAATCAATCAAAAGATCAGTTAGATCATCAGATTTTAAAATAAATATTTTCTATACCATGAATCATATTTATAAGGAGAAAATAAAAACAAGTTATGAGAGAGAAAATGTAACAAAAGAGTAAGTTTAGAGCCACACTGATGACTTCCGAATATTTTTTTCCAGGCTTATGATGTGGTCATAAAGCTAATTTGTCCCATTTCTTTCTTAGAGCTTTAAGAACTGTAAACCAAAAATAAAATTCTAAGCTCTCAACCAACTGAATGGATCCTTCTTCTCAGCCAAGGGCATTCTAAAGTAAACATGAAACATTAGTTCAGGCTGTAATAGAAATGGATGGTTGGATATGCCTCATTATACTTTCCTCCCGTTGGAGTTCAGGCACAGCTGAGCAGTATTAACGTTAAAACAGAGACTTTAAGACTGACAAAAGAGACTCTTTGTAGCAATAAGATACCAACTTGAGGTTGCAGGCCCTGAAAATAGTAGAAATATTTTACCCCCAAATTATATTTCTTTGATATATTTTGAAATGGCCCTTCAAAGCTGTCTCTTGTGGGAAAAATCTACATTCAATAGAGAATCCCCTTCCCTTTCTAGATTTTTCCTGATCCAGAAGATAATTAACAGTTTGGTACCTTTTAAGTCTGATGAGAAACATTTACACTCTATTCTGTCTGAAGTGTGCTACCTGAGGCTTTGTCTGCATGATAATCATCTTGACTGTTTTAGACTCTCCTGTTGATTCCTACTCTCTCTTCTGTTGATTCCAGGTCTTTCTTTACATCATAAACTCTTTCAACCTACGGTCACTCTGAAAATTTTTGAATCTACCTATGACCTGGAAGCCCACTGATTCAAGTTGTCTGCCTTTCTGGACCAAACCAATGTACATCTTCCGCGTATCTATTGATGTCTTATGTCTCCCTAAAATGTATAAAACCAAGCTGTAGCCTGACCACAGGATCTCCTGGGGCTGTGTCACAAGACATGGTCACTCATATTTGGCTCAAAATACTACACAGTGTTTGACTCTGTTCATCAGCAGAATCAATATTTCAAATATTCTTAAAAGGTTAAGAGTAATAATTATTCCCAGTCAGAGAGAGAAGAATAAATTGGGAGGTGGCAATTCAGTAGGTCAACACCAGCAACTTTGCTGTCCTGGCTATTTTACTGTTAGATATAGTGAACCCCAAGTTTCTCTTCAAAGAATTAGTATGTCAGTATGTTCAGCTCTCTTATTCTTTAATTCTCTATTTTAAAGTTTAACATACTTGTAGTTCCAGGAAACAAGAACCTTCTCCACCGCTTCTAATCAGTAGTCACATCTCTTCCCCTGGCCCTGAACTCTGTCCTGACTCATCCTGGTCACCTGCTCCAGTCGCCTGCTCTGGTCACCTTCTTTGACCTAGGTCATCCCTGGCTACCTGCTCGACCCACCCGTAACAGTCCTTCCCATCAAACTACCCACGCTGCCACTCTAGCTTGGACCTCTGCTAGCTTGTGCAGTCTAACACTAGCCAATAGGGGAATGACACAGGAGTAGGGGAGACTCCTATCAGACATAAGTACTTCTTCCACTCCTTGTCCAGGTGTGTGCTCGCCATTGTTCCATCTGTGAGCTGCACCCTTCTATAGAAGTAAATTGCCTTACTGAGGAAATTTATATTCGAGTGCTGCTTCTTTTGTGGCATCAAAAATTCTACTTATAACATTACTGAGGACTAAGCTCTGATTTTTTCATGTTGCCTCAATTTCTATCTAAGAAGTCTGGGGAGTCATGCCTTAAAGTCCATAAATTCTCATCAGATGGATTTAGTTAACCCTATCTATTGTCAATTACTTTCCAATCTGAGTCTGTCATAACATTATATGACAAAGAAGCCAAAATATTTTACCCCAAAACATGTTTCTTTGCCATATTTTGAAATGGTCCTGCAAAGCTGTCCTTTGTGGGGAAAAATCTGCATCTGTAAGAATCTCTATTACCATAGCTAAGTCTTTATCTTCCAGGCCCTCCCAATCCTGAAGAAATTAAGTAAGAGTCTATCACCTTTTAAAGGTCTGAATAGAAAACATTTGTCATTTATTGTCTCTAAGAGCAGTCTTCAAAAGAAATTTGGTCTCCATAATTTTTTATCTTAACCTGAACATTTCCTTTCTATTGATCCCAGGTCTTTAGACAAACTCAACTAATTGTCATTCAGAAAATGTTTAAATTTGCCTATAGCCTGGAAGCCCCCCCTACTACTGCCCCCACCCTTTGAGTTGTCCCACCTTTCTGAGCCAAACCAATGTATTTCTTAAATGTATTTGATTGATATAAAATGTATAAAACCAAGCTGCACCCTGACCCCCTTGGGCACATGGTCTTAGGACCTCCTGAAGGCTGTTTCATGGTCCATGGTCTTGGCTTAGAATAAATCTCTCCAAATATTTATATAGTTTGACTCTTTTCGTTGACATTACTATGCCTTGACTTTCATATTTGAAAATAGTTTGCTCATTAACCACTTTTAGCTTCATTCAAGTTTTTAAAAAGGGAGTTATGCAAAGTCCTGGGAAAGTTAGTGTGCCCTCTACTGCTACTAAAGACAGAAGACAGGAATATGGGGTCAGCTTTAAATATGAAAGTAATTCAGTCAGCCCCAGTGCTCATTTGCCATAAATGCAGACATCAAGCAATGGAAACGCTGCTGTTTCCTCTTAGTTTTAATGTATATTGCAGGTGCACATATCAGAAGATAATGAAATTCTAAAAGCCCCACGAGAGCCTAAAACCACACTGGATTGGCTCCATAACAGAATTCAAAATTGGAATAAGGGACAGACAAACTATAAAACCGACAGGGTTCATTTTTGATATGAAGTTTAAAAGAAACATTCTTGCAACTCAAAGTTTTTAAGCTCTGCAATTTTTATACATTTTAGAATCAATGTGTGAAAAGTTACAGACATCTTCTTTCAATAAGGCACACCAGGAAAGGTGCAATAAAACTAAAATGCACAAATTCTTGCCCATGGGCCCTGGACACTCCAGCCACTCATGCTACAGCAGTGCTTTCAGCCACCTATAACTTAAGGCAGACTTGAAAACCCTGTTCACCAGATAGAGGGGATTGTCTTACAAGGAAGGGATCTCTTTCTCTCTAATTCTTTCACATATATACATATCACTTCTCTTTTCTGTCTTGTGTGCTCCCTTGCTGTCCCTGGGTTCCCCCTGCACAGATACAGACAAAGAACTCAGAACCTCTTTGCGTTACCCCAAAATAAGTAAGGCAGTCTTTGCTAAACACCTTGAAAAAGAGAGAGAGGAAAGTGTTTATATTGCTATCCTACAGCAAGCAACTTTAAAATTTCTTTATAATGTGTACACTCTCTAGAGTCCTGTTTCAACATTATTCTCCACTCTAAATGATCTTTTCTCTCTCTCTCTGCTTCTCTTCCATGAACTGCCTGCCTCTGCAAATACTTGCCTATCATATCTCTTTACTCTCTCATTCTTGGATTTCCTCAGGAACTTCAAATGTTTCTGCCCTCTATTATTAGGCAGATCAACCTAGCTTTCTCTGTTCCTGCCCTCAAATTTGCCTATGAAAACTCATTGCAAGGACTCGGCAAAGTAACAAATTCTTCAGTTCCTAGAACCAATACTCCATGGTTCACACATTCAACAAATATTTCCTGGGTGTCTGCCATTTGCCAATGGTTGTCTTAGGAGGTTAGAATGTGGCAGTCAGTGACCATCTTTTTCTGTTTGAGCGTGCTTACGATGTCTCATTTCCACCCCAATTTTCTCATGAAAACATTTCTTCCAAATGCATGTAGTATTCTCTGAAGGGAATTCTGATGGATAAAGTTGTCTACACCTTGATACATTTATAAATGTAATACATATATAATGTTACATATATTCATGTTACAAATAATATATATGATATTTATTAATGTTTCATATGTGAATCATGAAGGAATTAAAAATTTGAACAGATCTATAACTAGTAAGATTGAATCAGTGATCAAAAACCTCCCAACAGAGAAAAGCTCAGGGTCGGATGGCCTCACTAGAGAATTCACCAAACATTTAAGAAAGATTAACACTAATCCTTTTCAAACTCTCAAAAAATAAAAATTAAAGAGTACAGCCAGGTGCACAGGCTCATGCCCATAATCCCAGCACTTTGAGAGACCAAGGCAGGAGGATTGCTTGATCCTAGGAGTTCAAGGCTAGCCTGGGCAACATAGAGAGATCCTGTCTCTATGAAAAAAAAAAAAAAAAAAAGAAAGAAAGAATGAAAAAAAGAAAAGTTGAACTGGAGAAAACTCTTCCAAATTCATTCTATGAGGTCAGCCTTATCCTGGTATCAAAATCAAAGATACTATGACTAGAGGCCAATATCCTTGATCGATGTAACATACTATATTAACAGAATGAAGGATAAATACCACATAAATAATCTCACCTGATATAGAAAAAGCATTTGACAAAATTCAGTACCCTTTCATGACAAAAGCAGTCAACACTAAGAATAGAAGGAATTTACCTCAACATAATAAAGCCCATATAAGAAACACCCACAGCTAAAATCAATCTCAATGGTGAAAACTAAAAGCTTTTTCTCCAAGGTCAGGGACAAGGTAAGAATGCTCATTCCCACCACTCCTATTCAACATAGTTCTAGAAGTCTTAGCCAGAGCAATCAGGCAAGAAAAATAAATAAAATGCATCTAGAGGTAAAAGGAAGAAATAAAGCTTTATGACACTGAGTTTATGTCAATGGGAAAAAGATTTATGAAACTGGGTTTGTCAGTGATTTATTAGATATGACACCAAAATCACAGCAATAAAAGCAAAAATAGTCTAATGGGTTTACGTAAAACTTTGAAACTTCAGTGCAGCAAAGGAATAATTTAACTCCTTTTCCCATTTGCCCTGAGAATGCTCATTAGTGGTGCTCGCAGCAGCAGCATTTACCCTGAGATAATGTTGCCACAAACTAGCTTGCTTTTATTATTCTTTTCTCATCAGTCTAGCATATCAACTTTGGAAACAAAAGAGATTATTCTATTTAAAGCATTCTGTTTTTAGTAGTGGTATTTCTATTTACAAAATATAGCAATTCTTGACTGCCAAAAATGTCAAATCCTAGAAAATGTAGCATTCCTACAAGTGATGTTAACATCATTCTCAAATAGTTATAGGCCGAAGATTCATTTGATGAATCTGATTTTTCTGAAATAGATAATTCTGATAATGCAGACAATTCTGATGTGAGTTCTGTTTATAAAAACTCTAAAAACAGTTTTTATATTTTATTTTCACATCGAAAATTATTCAGATTTACATAAACCTCAAAGAGCGTGTTTATGTAAAATTAACTAAGTGCTGGCAGTGAGCTATGCTTTCTTTTCTAAACAGAAAAAAGATAAAAAGTGAAAAGGCAACCTACAGAATGGAAGAAAATATCTGCCAATCATATATCTCATAAGAGTTTAATACCCAGAAGATAACCCCTATAAAGAACTCCTACAACCCAGCAACAACAAAACAATCCCATTAGGAAATGAATAAAAGATCTAAACAGACATTTCTCCAAAGAAGATATACAAATGGCCAAAAAGCCATGAAAAGCTGCTCAGCATCACTAATCATTAGGGAAATGCAAGTCAAAATTCCAATTAGATAATCACCTCACACCCATTGGATGGCCATTATCAAAAATACAGAAAATAATGAGTTGACAAGGACATGGAGAAATTGGAACCCTTATGTACTATTGTTGGGGTTGTAAAATGGTGCAACCACTACAGAAAATAGTATGAAGTTTCCTCGAAATTTAAAAATCAAAATACAGTTATGGAAGAAGGGTATGTGTGGTCAAGATGGCCAAATAGAAGCAACTAGTATGCACTGCTCTCACAGAGAAGAATAGAAGGAATGAATAAATACAGTACCTTCAACTGAAACATGTAGGTACATGTGCTGGGACTAATCAAGGAAACAACTCGACCCATGGAGAATGGAGAAAAGCAAGGCAGGATGACAGCCCACTCAGGAGCAACACAGAACCAGAGGAACCTCTGCTGCCCAGGGGAATGGTACTGAAAAACCCGCAATGACTAGGGACTAGAGCAGACCCCCAGCATACTGCAGTAGCCTTATAGAAAATTGGCCAGACTGTCACGTGGGTGCCTGTTCCTGTATCTCCTTGCTGGGCAGCTCCTCCAGGCTTGGACCTCCAGCCACTCCCTGCTGGGACTATTGAGCCATTAGAAGCTCTGTAACTTCCTAGACAAAGCCCGTAGGGGCAACTGAAAACCTCTTTTCCCAAGCCTTTGCAGTGGAACTGCCCCCCCTCTTGGACTAATGAAGAAGCAAAGTCCCTAAGCACCTTATCCACACCTCCAACAAGCTGCTGTCAAACCAAGGAGAGGAGGCTGTCCATCTCCCATGGACCCCACCCACCCCATACTGCTCATCACCAGACAGAGAACCCCCAGCTTGAGCCCACAGTACAAACCCTCCCTCCTGGAATGATTGCACTAAATGATTGCTGACCTACATCTCTCAAGCAAAAGACCCTTTGCCACAACCACTATTAATGTCCCTTCTTCTTCTGCTTCCAAGTTGGGGAAGGAACAGAAACACTGATATTGCCTCAGAGCCGTAGTGAGCAGCCCAGGAGTGCCAAGCTGTGAACCACAGCCAATACTCAAGTGGGAGAAGAGGCCACACTTTCAGAGCATTGAGAGGGAGCACAGCTACAACTATGAGGAAACATAGGCGAGCCACACAATTGGGAAAGAATCTACCAATCGACCAATAAGTCTAAGTGCCATATACTGGATCATACCCTAAAACTGTAACACTAAAAATATCTTGCTAACATACCCCCCTCTGAAACCAAAGGCAAGAAGTCAGCTTCAAATACAGACCCTGAACAAAGCCTTGGCCTTATGAAAACATTCAGAAAAGAAGTCCGTTGACTGCACTCAATTTACCCTTTAGTTAAAGAAACACACACATGCAGAGATGAGAAAGAATTGCCATTGCTCTCCAGCCTGGGTGACAAGAGTGAAACATTGTCTCAAAAATAAACAAATAAATAAATACTCCACTAACTCAAAAACTCAAATGACCAGAATGTTGTATGTCCTCCAAACAACTGCACCAGGTCTCCAACAAAAGTTCTTAACCAGGCTGAGCTGGCTGAAATGACAGAAATAGAATTCAGAATATGGATAGAAATAAAGATCATCAAGATTCAGAAGAATGTCAAAACCCAATCCAAGAAAACTAAGAATCATAATAAAATGATACAGAAATGGAGGACAAAATACCTGGTATATAAAAGAACCTAATGAGTCTGACAGAGCTGAAAAACACAATGCAAGAATTTCACATTGCAATCACAAGTATTATCAGCAGAATAGACCAAGCTGAGGAAAGAATCTCAGAACTTGAAGACTAGCTCCCTTAAATAAGACAGTCAGATGAAAATAAAGAAAAAAGAATAAAAATGAATAAACAAAATCTCTGAGAAGTATGGGATTATGTAAAGAAGCCAAATCTGTGAATCATTGGCATCCCTGAAAAGGAGGAGGAGACATTAAACAACTTGGAAAACGTTTTTCAGGATATCATCCATGAAAACTTCCCTAGCCTTGCTAGAGAGGCCAACAGTCAAATTCAGGAAATACACTCTTTCAAGAGTCTACACAAGAAAATCGTCCCTAAGGCACATAATCATCAGATTTTCCAAGGTTAAAATGAAAGAAAGAATGTTAAAGGCAGAGAAAGGGAAGGTTACCTACAAAGGGAGCTCCATCAGGCTAAAAGTAGACCTCTCAGCTGAAACCCTGCAAACCAGAAGAGATTGGAGGCCTATAGTCAACATTCTATTTTTTTTTTTTTTGGAGATAGAGTCTTGCTCTGTTGCCCTGGCTGGAATGCAGTGGTGTGATTTTGGCTCATGGCAACTTCCATCTCCTGGGTTCAAGCGATTCTCCTGCCTCAGCCTCCAGAGTAGCTGGGACTACAGGTGCATGCCACCACACCCAGCTAATTTTGTGTATTTTTAGTAGTGTCAGGATTTCACTGTGTTAACCAGGATGGTCTTACTCTCCTGACCTTGTGATTGCCCACCTCAGCCTCCCGAAGTGCTTGGATTACAGGTGTGAGCCACCATGCTTGGCCCTTAACGTTCTTAAAGAAAAAAAAAATCTTCAATCAAGAATTTCACATCCAGCCAAACAAAGCTTCTTAAGTAAAGGAAGAATAAGATCCATTTCAGATAAGCAAATATTTGAGAGAATTTGTTACCACCAGACTTGCCTTACAAGAGATCCTTGAAAGGAGCACTAAATATAGAAAGGAAAGACCACTATGAGCTACTACAAAAACACACCTAAACACACAGACCAATGACACTATAAAGCAATGACACAAACAGGCCAGCATAATAACCAGCTAACAACACAATGACAGAATCAAATCCACAACTGTCAATACTAATCTTGAATGTAAATGGGCTAAATACCCCACTTAAAAGGCACAGACTGGAAACCTGAATAAAAAAGCAAGACTCAATGGTATGCTGTCTTTACGAGACCCATTTTACACATAATGATACCCATAGGCTCAAAATAAAGAGATGGAAGAAAATCTACCAAGCAAATAAAAACAGAAAAAAAAAAAAAGAGAAGGGGTTGCAATCCTAATTTCAGACAAAACAAACTTTAAACCAACAAAGATATAAAAGACAAAGAAGGGCATTACATAATGGTAACAAGTTCAACAAGACTTAACTATCCTAAATATATATGTACCCAACACAGTAGCATCCAGATTCATAAAGCAAGTTCTTAGAGACCTACAAAGAGATGAAGACTCCCATATAATTATAATGGGAGATTTCAACAATCCACTGACAGTATTAGATCATCAAAGCAGAAAATTAACAAAGATATTCAGGACCTGAATTCAACATTGGGCCAAATGGATCTGATAGACCTTTATAGAACTCTTTACCCCAAAACAACAGAATATACGTTCTTCTTATTGCTACATGACACATGCTCTAAAATTGACCAAATAATTGAACATAAAACCTCAGCAAATGCAAAAGAACCAAAATCATACCAGACACATTCTCAGACCACAGTGCAATAAAAATAGAAGTCAAGATGAGAAAATAGCTCAAAACCATGAAATTACATGGAGATTAAACAACCTAATCCTGAATGACTTTTGGGTAAATAATGAAACTAAGGTAGAAATCAAGAAGTTTTTTTTAAATGATTGAGAACAAAGACACAACATACCAGAATATCTGGCACACAGCTAAGACAGCATTAAGAGGGAAATTCATAGCACTAAATGTCCATGTCAAAACGTTGCAAAGACCTAAAGCTAATAACCTAACATCACAACTGAAATAATTAAAGAAGCAAGAACAAATCAACTCCAAAACTAGCAGAAGACAAGAAATAACTAAAATCAGAGCTGAACAAAGGAAACTGAGACATGAAAAACTATTCAAAAGATCAATGAATTTAGGAGTTTATTTTTTGAAAAAATTAATAAGATGCATAGGCTGCTAGCTAGACTAATAAAGAAAAAAAGAGAGAAGATTCAAATAAACCCAATCAGAAATGATGAATGGGATGTTACCACTGAAGGCACAGAGATAAATATAAACATCAGAAACTGCTATGAATACCAGTATGCAAACAAACTAGAAAACCTAGAAGAGACTGATGAATTCCTGGACACATACACCCTCCCCACAAAGAACCACGATGAAATTAATTCCCTGAACAGACCAGTAATAAACTCTGAAATTGGATCAGTAATAAATAGCCTATCAACCAATAAAAGCACAGGACCTGATAGATTCACAGCCAAATTCTGCCAGATGTACAAAGAAGAGCTGGTACCATTCTTACTGAAGCTATTATAAAAAATTGAGGGAGAGGGACTACTCCCTAAATTATTCTATGAGGCCAGCATTATAATGATATCAAAACCTGACAGAGATACAACAAATAAAGAAAACTTCAGTCCAGTTATCCTTGATGAGCATCAGTGCCAAAATCCTCCACGAAATACTGACAAACTGAATCCAGCACCACATCACAAAGCTAATCCACCATGATCAAGTAGGCTTCATCCCTAGCATGCAAGGTTGGTTCAATGTATACAAATCAATAAATATAATTAATTACATAAATAGAACTAAGGACAAAAAAACACATGATCACTCAATAGATGAGGCAGAATAGGCTTTTAACATCTCAGTGAACTAGGTATTGAAGGAACATAGCTCAAATTAATAAGATCCATCTATGACAAACCCACAGGTAACATTATACTGAATGGGCAAAAGCTGAAAACACTCCCCTTGAAAGGCACAAGGGAGGGATGCCCTCTAGCACCACTCCTATTCAACATAGTGTTGGAAGTCCTAGCCAGAGCAGTCAGGCAAGAGAAAGAAATAAAGGGCATCCAAATAGGAAGAGAGGAAGTCAAACTGTCCCTGTTTGCAGAAAATAGAATTCTATGTCTAGAAAACCGCATAGTTTCAGCCTAAAAGCTTCTTTAGTTGATAACTTCAGCAGGTTCAGGATACAAAATCAATGTACAAAAATCACTAGCATTCCTATACACCAACAGCAGTCAAGCTGAAAGCCAAATCTGGAATGCAATCCCATTCACAATTGCCACAAAAACAATAAAATAGGAATACAGCAAACTAGGGAGGTGAAAGATCTCCACAATGAGGATTACAAAACACTGCTCAAAGAAATCAGAAAAGATACAAACAAATGGAAGAACATTTCATGCTCATGGATAGGAAGAATCAATATCATTAAAATGACCATACTTCCCAAAGAATGTACAGATTAAATGCCATTCCTATCAAACTACCAATGACATTCTTCACATAACTAGAAAAAATTATTTAAAAATTCATGTGGAACCAAAAATTAGCCTGAACAACCAAGGCAATTGTGAGCAAAAAGAACAAAGCTAGAGACATCCATGACCTGACTTCAAATATTCTATAGGGCTACAGTAACTTAAGCAGCATACTACTGGTACAAAAACAGGCACATAGATCAATAAAACAAAAAATGAGTCCAGAAATAATACTGCACAGCTATGACCATCTGATCTTCGACAAAGCTGGCAAAAACAGCCATTGGGGAAAAGACTGCCTATTCAATAAATAGTGCTGGAATAACTGGCTAGCAATATGCAGAAGATTGAAGCTGTACCCCTTCCTTACATCATATACAAAAATTAATTCAAGGTGGATTAAAGACTTAAATGTAAAACTTAAAACTATAAAAACTTTGGAAGACAACATACGCAATACCATCCTGGACATTGGAATGAGCAAAAATTTCATGACAGACACAAAAGCAATTGCAACAATAGCAAAAATTGACAAATGGGATATAATTCAACTTAAGAGCTTCTGCACAGCAAAAGAAACTATCAGCAGAATAAACAGACAACCTACAGAATGGAAGAAGATATTTGCAAACTATACATTTGCTAAAGGTCTGATATCCAGCATCTATAAGGAACTTAAACAAATTTACAACAAAAACAAGCAAACAAAAAACTACATTAAAAAGTGGGCAAAAGACATAACAGACACTTTTCAAAAGAAGATGTACATGCAGCCAACAAGCATATGAAGAAAAGCTCAAAATCATTGATAATTACAGAAATGCTAATCAAAACCACAATGCGATACCATCTCACACCAGTCAGAATGGCTATTGCTAAAAAGTCAAAAAATAACAGATACTGGCGAGGTTGTGGGGAAAGGGAACACTTATACACTGTTGGTGGGAGTGTAAATTAGTTCAGCCATTGTGGAAAGCAGTGTGGTGATTCATCAAAGAGGTAAAGGCATAACTACTATTTGACCCAGCAATGCCATTACTGGTTATATACCCAGAGGAATATAAGTCATTCTACCATAAAGGCACATGCATGAGAATGTTCATTGTAGTACTTCACAATAACAAAGACCTGGACTCAACCTAAATGCCCATCAGTGACAGACTAGATAAGGCAAATGTGGTAGATATATACCATGGAATACTATGCAGCCATCAAAAAGAATGAGATTATATCTTTTGTGGGAACATGGATGGAGTTGGAGTCTGTAGTCCTTAGCAAACTAACTCAGGAACAGAAAACTAAATACCACATGTTCTCACAAGTGAGAGCTAAATTATGAGAACATATGGACACACAGCTGGGAACAACAGACACTGGGACCTACTGGAGGGTGGAGGGTGGAAGGAGGATCCTTCAAGAGGATAGAAAAAAACCAAAACTATTGGGTACTAGGCTTAACACCTGGGTGATGAAATAACCTGTATAACAAACCCCCATGACACAAGTTTACCTATAAAACAAACCTTCACATGTACCCCCAAATCTAAAATAAAAGTTAAAAAATAAAATAGAATTATCACATGGTCCAGCAGTCATACTTCTGAGTATTTATCCAGAACAATTGAAAACAGGGACTCAAAGATATTTACACACCCATGTTCATTGTAACTTTATTCACAATAACCAAGAGGTAAAAGAAACCTAAATGTCCATCACCAGATGATTGGATTAACTAGATATGCATAGAGTGGAATATTATTCAGCCTTTAAATAGAGGAAACTCTTATTATATGCTACGTCGGGGGAAATTCAATGTCATGTTAAGTGAAATAAGTCACAAGAAGACAAACACAGTTGACTTTTGAACAACGCAAGTTTGAACTGCATAGGTCTACTTACACATGAATTTTTTTTTCAATAAAATTGACACTAGGTATGCCTGCCTCTCCTGCCTCTCCTTCCATTTCCTTTATGTCTTCTGCCCCTGACACTCTGAGACAGCAAGACCAATCTCTCTTCCTCATCCTCAGCCTATTCAATGTGAAGACAATGAAGATGAAGACTTTTATGACAATCCTTTTCTACTTAATACATTGTAAATGTATATTTTCTCTTCCTTATGATTTTCTTTTTAAAAAAATATTTATTTATTCTCTTTCCAAATTCTACGTTAGATTCAAGGGGCACATGTGCAGGTTTGTTACATGGGTAAATTATGTGTTACAGGGGTTTGGTTTTATCACCTTGGTAATTGGCATAATACCCAATGGCAGTTTTCCAGTCCTCACTCTCTTCATACCCTCTGTCCTCAAATAGGCCCCAGTGTCTATTGTTCCCTTCTGTGTGTCCATGTGTACTCAGTGTTTAGCTCCCACTTACAGGAGACACCATGCAATATTTGGTTTTCTGTTCCTGCATTAACTCACTTAGGAGTATGGCTTCCAGCTTCACCCACGTAGCTGCAAAGGCCATGATCTCATTTTTCAAAATAGCTGTCTTGTATTCCATGGTGTATATGTACCACATTTTCTTTATCCAGTCCACCAGTGATGGGCATCTAGTTTGATTCCATGTCTTTGCTATTGTGAATAGTGCTGAGATAAACATAACATATATGTGCATGTATCTTTATGGTAGAATGATTTCTATTTCAGTGCCTAAGTACCCAGTAATGTGATTACTAGGTCAAATGGCAGTTATATTTTAAGTTATGTGAGAAATAAAAATCCAGACTCCTTTCCACAGTAGCTAAACTAATTAACATTCCCATGAGCAGTATGTAAGTGTTGCCTTTTGTCCACAAGCTCTCCAGCATCTGTTATTTTTTGACTTTTTAGTAATAGCCATTCTGACTGGTGTGAGGTGGTATCTCACTGTGGTTTTGATTTGTATTTCCCTAATGATTAGTGATATGAACATTTTTTTCAACTGTTGTTGGCCATGTGTGTGTCTTCTTTTGACAAGTATCTGTTAATGTCCTTTGCCCATCGTTAAAAAAACTTATTTTAATAATTTTTTGGGTTATAGGTTGTTTTTGATTACATGGATGAGTTCTTTAGTGGTGATTTCTGAGATTTTGGTGCACCTGTCCCCCGAGCAGTGTACACTGTACTCAATATGTGGTCTTTTATCCTTCACCCTCCTCCAACCCTTCCCCTCAAGTCCCCAAAGTCCTTTGCATCCTCATGGCTTGGCTCCCACTAATAAGTGAGAACATACGATGTTTGGTTCTCCATTCCTGAGTTACTTCACTTAGAATAATGGCTTCCAACTCCATCCAACTTGCTGCAAAAGTCATTATTTCATTTCATTTTATGACTGAGTGGTATTCCATGGTGTATACATACCAAAACTTCTTTATCCACTTGTTGGCTGATGGGCATTTAAGTTGATTTCATACTTTAGCAATTGTGAATTTTGCTGCTATAAACGTATGTGCATGTGTCTTTTTTCATATAATGACTTATTTTCCTTTGAGTAGATACCCAGTAGTGGGATTACTTGATCAAATGGTAGTTCTACTTTTAGCTCCTTAAGGAATGTCCACACCATTTTACATAGTAGTTTTACTAGTTTACATTCTCACCAGAGTAAAAGTGTACCCTTTTCGCTACATCCATGCCAATATTATCTAATTTTTTTTAAATTATGTTCATTCTGTTTTTTGTTTTTTTTTTGAGACAGAGTCTTGTTCTGTCGCCAGGCGCCAGGCTGGAGTGCAGTGGCATGATCTCAGCTCATTGCAACCTCCGTCTCCTGGGTTCAAGCAGTTCTCCTGCCTCAGCCTCCCAGGTAGCTGGGATTACAGGCACACGCCACCATGCCCAGCTTATTTTTTTTTTTTTTTTGTATTTTTAATAGAGATGGGGTTTTACCATGTTGGCCAGGATGGTCTCGATCACTTGACCTCGTGATACACCCGCCTCGGCCTCCCAAAGTGCTGAGATTACAGGCTTAAGCCACCTCGCCCAGCCTTTATGTCCATTCTTAAAGGAGTAAGGTGGTATCTCATTGTGTTTTTAATTTGCATTTCCCTGATAATTAGTGATATTGACCATTTTTTAATGTTTGTTGGCTGTTTGTATATCTTATTTTGAGAATTGTCTATTCATGTCCTTTGCCCACTTTTTGATGAGATTATTCACTTTTTGTCTTGTGTATTTGTTTGAATTTCTTGCAGATTTTGGGAATTAGTTCTTTGTCAGATGCATGATTTTCAAATATTTTCTCCCACTCTGTGGGTTGTCTGTCTACTCTGCTGATTATTTCTTTTGCTGTGCAGAAGCGTTTTCATTTAATTAGGTCCCCTTTATTTGTTTTTTATTTTTGTTGCATTTGCTTTTAGGTTCTTAGTCATGAATTACTTGCCTAAGCCAATGTCTGAAACAGTTTTTCCAATGTTATGTTCTAGAATTCTCATGGTTTCAGGTCTTAGATTTAAGTCTTTGGTCCATCTTGATTTTTGTATAAGATGAGAGATGAGGATTTAGTTTTATTCTACATGTGTCTCTCCAGTTTTCGCAGCACTGTTTATTGAATAAGGTGTATTCCCCCACTTCATGTTTTTGTATGTTTTGTTGAAGATTAGTTGGCTTTATTTATTTGGCTTCACTCCTGGGTTTTATGATTTTCCATTGGTCTATGTTCCTATTTTTATACCAATTTCATGCTGTTTTGGTAACTATAACCTTGTAGTATAATTTGAAGTCAGATAATGTTATGCCTCCAGATTTGTTCTTTTTGCTTAATATTGCTTTGGCTATATGGGCTGTTGTTTAGTTCCATATGTATTGATTTTCTTAATAACATTTTCTTTTCTTTAACCTACATTATTGTAAGAACATATCATATAACATATGTGTTAATCAACTGTTTATGTTATTGGTAAGGCTTCTGGTCAATAGTAGGCTATTAGTGATTAGGTTTTGGGAGAACTGAAAGTTATATGCAGATTAGGGAGTTAACACCCTAACCCTGACATTGTTCAAGGGTCAACTGTACTGCATGATTCCACTTTTATAAGTTAACTAAAATAGTCAAACTCTTAGAAACATAAAGTGATGATTGCCAGGGGCTGGGAGGAGGGGGGAAAAAGAAAGTTGTTGTTCAATTAATATAGAGTTTCAGTTTTGCAAGATGAAAAATATTTAGAGATCTAGTGCACAACAATGTGCATATAATTAACACTACAATATTGTATATAAAAGTTTAAGATAGTAAATTCTATGCTGTGTTTTTCTACCACAGTAAAAAAATATACTGGTAGAAAATCCTCCCACATGAAAAAATATAAACATACACACATATATACATATTATGAATGTACATATGTGTATGAGTTACTGTATTGTACTTTTTTTTCAAGTTTTCTTTCATGAGTAATTGTCTTCACAAAAATAATTTGGAAATTTTAGTTCATGAAATAAATTCTGTCCCAAAACCCTACTTCTTCCATGAAACTATTCTTGTTTAATTTCATCTATCTCTTTTTAGTTTTCTGCTGATTCCACACCTCTATGGGTACTCTCATGTTGGTTTTCATTTGTTTGTGGATATCCCCTATGTGTGTTTCAGGCTGGACTCCTTATTAGAGTCAAAGCTCTTTGAGAGGAAAAGTCTGTCTTCAATTTCTTCTGTATTTTGTTGCCTCCCTATAAACTAACTTTCTGTTGTGTAAATGCTCAGATTTCAGTAAGACAGCATTTCTCAAATTATGTATCATGGGTCTCCAGTTTCCTGGAGTTGCTCCACAAATGAAGAGTTTCCTAAAGAAATAATTTTAGGAACACTTCATGCTTTATATCCCTAATTCACAATGCCTGTAAGCATATTAAAGGCTCTGAAAAATCCTGCTGTAAATAAACCTGCTTAACTTACTTTAACTCAGCAGTCCCCAAACAAATTTGATATGGAGCATTCTTTAATAATAAAAAAGAAAACCTATTGACATTTGCTGTCTTCTGGAATACTTTGTAGAAAATCAATTATTGGCTGGGTCCAGTGGCTCACACCTGTACTCCCAGCATTTTGGGAGGCTGAGGTCAGAAGTTCAAGACCAGCCTGGCAAAGATGGTGAAACCTTGTTTCTACTAAAAATACAAAAATTAGCCAGTCATGGTGGCGGGCACCTGTAATCCCAGGTCTTAGGAGGCTAAGGCAGGATAATCGCTTGAACCTAGGAGGCAGAGGTGGCAGTGAGCCGAGACTGAGCCATTGCACTCCAGCCTGGGCAACAGAGTGAGACTCCATCAAAAAAAAAAAAAAAATACATGCACACACACACACACACACACACACACACACACACACAAACACACACACACATATATATATATATATATATAAAAGAAAATCAATTATTAACTCCTAGAAGACAAAGGTAGAGATTATATCTTATTCATCTGTGTACTTGCTGTATCATAATATTGTCCAACACATAATGGTGTTGAACAAAGTGTTTTTGTGTGAATAAAGAAGTGTGGTTAGATAGCTGTAGGCTAAGTACAGATTGATTTGGCTTTAAAAATACATTTAGAAATTTTTTCACCTTAGTCCACAAGAAGCTAGCCAATAGAAAAATATATGAAAATGTCCCAATCTCAAGATGAAGGTTAAATTATAGGCCTGGAAGATTAGCTAAGGACAGCACAGCTTACATGCTATGAACCATGTATGCACAGAACATTCAGACAATATGCAACATTTAAGACAACATGCAACATTTAAGGCAACATGCAACATTCAGGCAACATGCAACATTCTGACAACATGCAACATTTAAATTACAGGCCTGGAAGATTGCTAAGGACAGCACAGCTTACATGCTATGAACCATGTATGCACAGAACATTCAGACAACATGCAACATTTAAGATCACCTGGTCTAATTCTTATATATATATATATATATATATATATATATATTATACTTTAGGTTCTGGGGTACATGTGCAGATCATGCAGTATTGTTGCATAGGTACAAACATGGCAATGTGGTTTGCTGCCTCCATCATCCCCTGTCACATATACCTGGCATTTCTTCCCCCAGTATCCCTCCCTAACCTCCCTACCCCCCACTGTCTCTTCCCTAGTGCCCTGCAACAGACCCCAGTGTGTGATACTTCCCTCCCTGTGTCCATGTGTTCTCATTGTTCAACACCCACCTATGAGTGAGAACATGTGGTGTTTGATTTTTTGTTTGCTGAGAATGATAGTTTCTAGATTCATCCATGTCCCTACAAAGGACACAAACTCATAGTTTTTGATGGCTGCATAGTATTCCATGGTGTGTATGTGCCACATTTTCCTTGTCCAGTCTGTCATTGATAGGCATTTGGGTTGGTTCCAGGTCTTTGCTATTGTAAACAGGGCTGCAATGAACATACGTGTCCATGTGTCTTTATAATAGAACGATTTATAATCCTTTGGGTATATACCCAGTAATGGGATAGCTGGGTCAAATGGAATTTCTATTTCTAGGTCCTTGAGGGATTGCCACACTGTCTTCCACAATGGTGTAAATTAGTTGTAGAATACAACTAATTTACACTCCCACCAACAATGTAAAAGTGTTCCTATTTCTCCACATCCTCTCCAGCATCTGATGTCTCCAGATTTTTTAATGATCACCATTCTAACTGGTGTAAGATGGTATCTCAATAAGGTTTTGATTTGCGTTTCTCTAATGACCAGTGATGATGAGCATTTTTTCATATGTTTGTTGGCCTCATATACGTCTTCTTTTAAAATGTGTCTGTTCATGTCCTTCACTCACTTTTGAATGGGTTTGTTTGTTTGTTTCCTTGTAAATTGTTTTAGTTCTTTGTAGTTTCTGGATATTAGCCCTTTGTCAGATGGATAGATTGCAAAAATTTTTTCCCACTTTGTTGGTTGCCAGTTCACTCTAATGATTGTTTCTTTTGCTGTGCAGAAGCTCTGGAGTTTAATTAGATCCCATTTGTCTATTTTGGCTTTTGTTGCCAGTGCTTTTGGTATTTTCGTCATGAAGTCCTTGCCTATGCCTATGTCCTGAATGGTTTTGCCTAGGTTTTCTTCTAGGGTTTTTATGGTGTTAGTCCTTGGCCTAACCCAGGACTCCAGTGGTAGTGTGATCCTTCCACCCAACTTGCATCCATCCTTTGTGTGTTATCCTGTCTCATTCCTTTCCCCTAACTTCTTGCTTTATGGGATTTTTTTTCAATTTTATAACTTTATTTGATGTATTTGATGACCAGCAATTAGTTCTCATCCACATTGACTGTCTGTAGATTTTTGAAAATGATAACAGGTACATAGGTAATCAAAGTATAGAGCTTATTTGGTGAATCTTTATCCTCATTATATTTTCTGGTCAACCGCACATGGATTCGGTATGGGACACTCCTTATTCCTTTGGCCCAGACAGCTTTGTTGAGCCTGGTATCAATGTGCACATCTGGAGTTCCCATTTCCTTCATAGCAAATTTCTGAATCTCTTTGAGTGCCCGAGGGGCATGCTTCTTGAAGCCTGCTCCATGAATGCGCTTGTGAATGTTGATGGTGTAGTCTGAGGTCACCACCTCGTTGATGGCAGAACGGCCCTTTTTCTTCTTGCCACCCTTCTTTGAGGGGGCCATTCTGCTGGGTCCAAGTTGAAAAGGGACTGCTGTATATTTTAAATTGGTTCAAGCATTTTAGTTTTATCTGTGAGACATTCTGTTCCATGACCTCTGGGATAGCTTGCCTTGTAAAATACTACATCGATGTAATTTCCTACAGTTCTGTAATAATCATGCAAACACATTACAAGCACATCTTACTACATTTCTTTTCTCTCTGCTTTTGGCATTCCCTCTACCCTTTACTGCAGCATAACCCTTAAGACTGTCTTTGAAAAGAGAATGGACACAAAACAGACCTGGGTAACAACTGTCCGGCAGGCTTATTGTAAAAATCAGAATAAGTATGTGTGAGTGTCTGGGGCAGGGTCTGGTTTGCAGTGTGTTCCCCACAAAAGTAGCTATTAATATTATGCTTCTACCCTCTACAAGATAATACTGCCTTTTAAAAAGCAATGCAAAATCTCAAAAGCCTTTTTCAATTCTTAAAGGATTTTCGTTTTTACAAAGCAGCACTAAATTATGTTGCAAAGTCACATCATCTAATGAGCTTTGTCACGGCTTTATTTCTGTTTCCTTCGCCAGAGCACAGGGTCTCCCTCACTCTCTGTTTTGAGGGACTGCTTCTCACATTGCTTTGGTGTAACTACTCTGCAACTCACAAAACAAAGACCACGTCTGGGTCCATCCATTGACACTGTCACTTTGTCCCCCACTTGCAACTCCTATCACTTAATGACAAACATCATATGTTTCTTCTATAAATTCAATGCTTATAATTCATCAACCCTCCCCCCAACAAATTGAGCCCTCTTCTCATTTATTGAGAAACCATGGGAACCCCCTTCCTATCTGAAACATTCTACAGCACTGACTTTCATGAACTCCACAAAGCAGCTGTCGGTATCAAGACAGGAAAAGCTGGAACACATTTAGCAAGGTTTTGTTTAGGATTTTTAAAATGCAGGCTTGAGGGATCTCCCTTCTGCTGGAGCTCAGAAACTAAGCTGCAGAATCCGGCTGAAAGCAGTCATTCAGAGGAGCAGCTGAAAGTTATTTCACCATGAGGCTGACCTTGGCAGGCCTCCGATGCTCCATATGGTCTGCAGCTCTGGCCTCCAGGAAGCACCCAGATCATTCTCCCCCCTTGGTTTGCATTGTTTATAATCCCAGCATGTGTGTTTGAAAGGCAATTATATAGAAAAGATGCCTCAGTCTGAGTTTTTTTTTTTCCTATTAACATTTATGTGAATAATCCACTGAGCTGTGATTTAATATTTCTTCCACGTATGTATTCCCTATTCATCTAAGTTGTAAGACAATCAAGTGTGACTTGAACCAAAAATGACTCAAGGAAGCAAATGAAGTTGTTACTCTCAAGGGGCTAAGGTGTGAAAAATATGTTTACTGCCTTAGTCCTTTTGGGCTATTATAACAAATTACTATGGACTGGGCAGCTTATAAACAATAGACATATATTTCTCACAGTTTGAGAGGCTGGCTGTCTGAGATCAAGGTGGAGCATGGTTGGGTTGTGGTGAGAGCTCTCTCTTCCGAGCTGCAGACTGCTGGCTTGTTCCTGTGTCTTCACGTGGCAGAAAGAAGGTTAGTGAGCTCTCTGGAGTCTCCTGGATAAGGGCACTAATCCCATTCATGAGGGCTCTGCTGCCAGGATGCAATTACCTCTCAAGGCCCCGCCTCCTATGTCATCACCTTGAGGGTTAGGAATTCAACATATGAATTTGGAGAGGACACGTTCAGTCCATAACATCTATCATTCTGTGCGCTATAGAGGGCTTCAAAATACCAAGTCCCCCTTCACTTCCCATCTTTCCACTCTGCTTCCCTAGAAAGCTGCACAGATTCCTCCTTCAGCCCCAACAAAGCTTTTACATGTAATGGGGTCAACTCTGTGAAGCATCAGACCCACAGAAACAAGGTCTCTCCTGGCTCAACCCATGTGAAAGGCACCCTGCTAGGGAAATGCTGATACCATGAATTTTCTTAGAGTGAGAATCTGCTGTGACTTTTTATCACTTGATAGAAAAGCAGAGAAATTTTAGTCCTCCTTCTCTGCTGAGGCTTAAGAGTTAGGTTCATGCTGTCCAACAGAAACATAACACAAGCCACAAATGCTTGCTGTCCTCAGACATACGCAATTTAAGATATGCTGGTAGCCACATTTTTTTAAAAAAGAATTATAATAATAAATGTTATTTAACCCAATATGTCCCAAATCTATCATTTCAACACGTAATCAGTATAAAAATTATTAATGAAAAATTATCTTTTTATAGTAAATCTTCAAAGTCTACTGTGCATTTTGTATTTATTGCACATCTCAATTTTAACTGGTTCCATTTCAAGGGCTGTACTGCCACATGTAACCAGCAGCTACGATATGGGACTATGTAGGTTTAGAGGCTAGAAAACAAAGTGAGTGGGAGAAGGAGAACCTCTGAGTGAGAAATTTCCATGGCAATCACATCCTCTTTTACATTTTTGGGAATTTCCTTCTGTCTGATGAGTGCAGCATAGCTGAAGAACACTTCTATTAAATCCTCAACCCTCTGGGATGAGGCTCACCTGTATCTATACCAAGACAGCTTCCTTCTTTACCTGCCCCCTCTTCTCCAGAGCATTGTTGTTCCCACTCCCTGTTGACACAGATCCCCTGGTGCTGATTCAATAGATTTAGAGTCTCCCCTCCTCATTCCTCTCTGATTGTGCCCTTCTAATAAGCTTCCTAGTGACTCTGCTCCTGAATACCATTTTGAATAGCCAGCTGTGCACGTTTGATCCAATGGAGGCAGTAGATGTCATGATGGAAAGAATATGAACTTGTACTCAGACCACCAGGGCATAAGCTTCAGTCCACTATGTGCTAGCTGTGGGCTGGGCAAGCTACTCAACCTCTTTAGGCCTCAGCCTGTCTCCTTTTCTGTTAAAATGAAGGCAACAGTAGTGTGGTGCTAGCACGTAGGAAATGGTCAGCAAAGCTCAGACATTTTAGCTTTACAACATTCAATTCAGCCTAAATTCAGACATTGAGAAAAGAAAGGAATTACATTTTCTTGATTTAACCAGAAATGTGTCTAACTTAATCACTTCCTCAAGGAAGCCTTCCTTAACTGTCTAGTTTGAAGAGATGTACAGTCATGCTTTGTTTAATGGTGGTGATATGTTCTGATAAATGTGTCATTAGGCAATTTTGTTGTTGTGCAAATATCATAGGATGTACTTACCAAACCTAGATGGTATAGCCTACTACACACCTAAGCTAATGGTATTGCTCCTGGTCAATAAATCTGCACAGCATGTGAGTGTACTGGATACTGTAGGCAATTATAACTTAGTAAGTATTTGTGCATCTAAACATGTTGAAACATAGAAAAGGTAAAGTAAAAATATGACATAAAAGATAAAATATGATAGACCTGTGTAGGGCACTTACCATGAATGAAGCCTGTAGGGCTGAAAGTTTCTCTGGGTGAGGCAGTGAGTGAGTGGTAAATGAATGTGAAGGCTCAGGGCAGTACTGCACACAGTACTGCACACTAGCACAGACCTTATAAACACCATACACTTAGGCTTCACTCAATTTATGAAAAGACCTTTTCTTTCTCCAATAATAAACTAACCTTAGCTTACTGTAAGTTTTTTACTTTATAAACTTTTTAACTTTTAAAAACTTTTTGACTGTTTTGTAATAACCTTTAGCATAAAATACAAACACATTGTATAGCTGAAATATTTTCTCTTCATATCCTTATTCTATAAGATTTTTTTTCATTTTTAAAATCTTTTTTTTTTTTTTTACTTTTAAAACTTTTTTGTTAAAACTAAAACACATTAGCCTAGGCCTACATAGGGGCAGGATCATCAATATCACCATCTTCTGCCTCCACATCAGGTCTCACTGGAAGGTCTTCAGGGACAATAACACCCATGGAACTGTCATTTTCTAGGATAACAATGCCTCCTTCTGAGACACCTGCCTAAGGCTGTTTTACAGTTAACTATTTTTTTTTTTTAAATAAGTAAAAGGAGTATCAGCCAAAATAATGGTAAAAAGGGTAGTCTAGTAAATACATAAACCAGTAAGATAGTCATTTGTTATCATTATGAAACATTATGTAACTGGTAAAGTGGTAGGTTTGTTTACACCAGCATCCCCACAAACATGTGAGTAATGCTTTGTGGTATAATGTCGTGACAGCTATGATATCACCAGTTGACAGGAATTTTTCAGCTTTTTATAACCTTATGGGGTCACTGTTGTACATGCAGTCCGTCATTCACTGAAACATCGTTATGCACATGACTGTGGATGCATCCCTGTTCTCAAATGTGTGTATCTCCAGCATAGCAAAGATCACATACTACCAGTCAGTCCATCTGGGCTGCTACAACAGGTTACTGTAGACTGGGTGACTTAGAAACCATATATATTTGTTTCTCATAGTTCTGGGGGCTGAGACCTCCAAGATCAAGTTGCTGGCAGATATGGTGACTGGTGGGGGCCCGTTTCCTGGTTCATAGATGGAGCTTTCTGTGTCCTCACAAGGTGGAAGGAGAAAGATGGCTCTCTGGGGCCTCTTTTATAAGGTTTCTAATTCCATTCATGAGGGTACTAGGCCTAGTAGAAATACTGCAAATTACTTCTCCAAAGGCCTCACTTCCTAATACCTTTGCCTTGTGAGTTAGGATTTCAACATATACATTGTATGGGGACACAACATTTAGACCCTATGGTCTATAATATTGACTGATTTCTCTGTTTCCCCCATAGGAATTTAAGTAGTTTGAAGGCAGAAAGGGCAGCATCTCCTCAGTGCTTTCCTATTGCTGGACAGCCAATGATGGTTTGGCTGCATAGCAATCACTTGGGGAATTTGTTAATGATATCGATTCATAGGCTCCACCTCCAGGTAGTCCTGTTCAGTGGGTCTCACTGGAGCCCAGAAATCCATATTTTTTAAAAAGCACCTCAGAGATTCTGCTGCCTAGTCAGGTTTGGAAACCAGTGGACTTTTCCTCTTTGTATCCATGGTACCTGCCAGTGCCTAAAATGTACTCAGATCCTAATAAAATGTTTGCTGAATGAACACATCAGCCTTTCCATTGATACAACAAATCATAATCTCCAAAGGGTTATATATATATATATATATATATACATATATAGCTTATATATATATATATATATATATATATATAGCTTATATATAATCTTATCTGCAGGGGTGGATCAGGTTTTGTGGAACCAAACCCTTCATCAATCTGGGGGGCCTTCTTTAAGAAAGAAATACAAAATTAGAAGTGAACATGAATATTTATTTAGAATGAAAAAAACACAACAAATTACAAGCTGAAAAAATGACAAATGCTACATTGCAAAAACCACTTACAACCTTTACTAATTGCCTGATATGCCTCCGTAGTACTTTTTACCTTTTTATTGGAAAGAGGGGAAGTGCTGTTTTATAATCTCTTTATGTGTTAATGATTTTATTATGTTATTGATAACAAAATTTTTAATAGAGAAATAATGACATTTAGTCATTTCTCTAACATAGTTACTCACATTTTGTTTCCCATAAAATCTGTAGTTTTTACACACTATTTGTAGTATTTCTACTAGTGTGTGTTCTACAAACACAGAAATCTTAAAAATGATATTTCTTGTAACTGCTCTAAAAATATGTGTGAATAATGTATTTTTGTGTGTCCTCCATTATCAAATATAATCCTAGCAGAAGAGAACATCTTTCTTACCTGGATGTTGATGAACTGAATTATCCATTCACAATATTATATAGCTGATGATTAGTATTTTCCACAGACAACCTTCTGGCTCCAAATGGTCCAAACCTTGTTTTTACTCTTCCACCCACATATTTCCAGTGTTGGTGCTGTAGGAGGCCTCATATCACAGTGTGGCTTCTGTCCCACACCTTTGGGTCACAACACCACATGAGTCAACACAGTGACTACTATGGGGTAGTAGAATGATCCTTGGAAACCTTTTTTAAACTGGAATGACTAGCAATAACTTTAGTATATCTGAAAATGACTGAAAAATATAATGATTCCTTTATACCCAAACTAAATGTATCTCCAACTCAGCTTTCTCTAAGCTGGATTCTCAAAATGTCTTTGGACAGTTCATTACCAACCAACACAGGAGAAATGCAAAAAAGGGAAATGCAAACTGGAAGGAAGCTGCAGTCTTAAACAATTACTGTTAAAATCTTACTTTTGCAATGTAATTTAGGTATGATCATGTGAACACATTGCCTGAACTCCTCCCAGTGTCATGTCAGGGACTTATGCATGTAAAGGTCTCAATATCCAAGCTCAGAGAGCTTCATAGTCTATCTACCTCTGCCCATTTGATCCTCACAATTCCTGCATTAGATAGAGGTCCCTGGTTCTGCGCAAGAGAAACAACTCGGGATCAGCAGGAAGGCTTTTACTGGAAACATATCAGTCCCCACAGAAGGAAAAGCTGAAAAACCTTTTCTCAGAAATGAGCTCTCGGATCCAGGAAGCAAAAACACATCAATGTTTTTTCAGATCTTCCTTAGGATAAGTGGGATTCAAACGTTTTTCAGCCATTGCTTCAATAGTTCAAAAATGTGATTCCAGGGATGTCGTGAGCATTGCTCATGGGCCCACGCCCTTGCCCAGGGAGAAGATGGGTAGCTTGATTGACACTTCCACCAAGACTGGGTCCAATGGGAAGAGGCCTGGTTACCCAACACTGGATCAGGTGCCACTATCAGAATAAGGGGAACATGGAGCTGGCCCCTCACTCGGAGAGAGGGAAGCCCACAGTCTTCTCTGCTATGAAAAGCCCGTTAGCCAAAAAGCCTACTCAAAACTGACTGTGTGCCAGCCGGCAGCATTGCTCCCTCCAGGTGGTTCTCAGTAAGGAGTCTTGTAATAGGAGGTCTAAGTCATAATGACATTTGCTTTCTGCAATTAGCAGTTGCCTAAGCTCCCCGAAGCATAGCAGAACTAACAGGGAGCGCCCTGGGCTAAAAATCTTGCCAGGAGTCCCCACAGCTGGACCCAAACTAATGCTTTTTCCAAGTGCAGAGCAGCAAAATTTGAGTTGTGGCTATTGTTGGCAATGGTTCTCAAACAACAGGATTCTCTCGAGTCCTTGGAAGGGCTTCTTATGATGCACATGCTGGGCCCTAAGACCAGCAGGTCTAAGGTGGGATTTCAGACTTTGCATGTTTAACATGCTCCCAGAGGATGCAGATCATGCTGGTCTGCAGACCACATCTTGGAACCTACTGGTTTTAGAGGCTTCTCTGTCTTCTCCACATGATTTCTGCAAGGGATTCTATATCCTCTACCTGGCTCAGCTATCAAGGAGAAGCTTTCAAGGTTGGCATCAAGGGATGAGCAGCGTATTAAGTTATCCAACAACTGATCACTGGCTTTAAGACATGATGTGTAAGCTTGTATACACACCAAAGATTCTCATTTTGGACCAGATAATTCTTTGATGTGAGTGGCGTCCTCTGCACTGTAGAATGTTTAGAAGCATCTCTGGCCTGTACCCTCTAGATGCCAGTAGTATCCTGTCCCCATACCTGTCCCTCTATCTGTGACAATCAAAACTGTCTCTAGACATTGCCAAATGTCCTTTGGGGTGTGGAGGGAACAAAAGTTCCTCCAATTGAGAACCACTAATATAGATGAGAACCACTAACATGAATGAGAAGATGCTTCTGCAGCATGAGTGGGTTCTAGGGGAGAGCATTCAAGATTTCTCCAGCTGGGTTCTATGCAGTCCCCCAGAGCAAATTGTACGTTGACATAAATCATAACGATGCCTTTCCTTTGGCATACACATTTTTCAGGCTATTTCACTTACTCTGAGTCCTCTGAGTTCCTCTGAGTCCTGACCTGTGTGGCTGATACAGCAAATATTACCATCTTTCCCATTTTAAGAATCTCATGCTCTGCTGACTGAGACAACCAGGCTCTCTGTTGTCTCTCTAAAACTCAGAAAGTCTCAAAGAGGTTTCAGATTTGCCCAAGTTTACACAGATAATAAATCTCCAAAAATGACCAGAATACATACCCTCTAATTTCTAGGCTGATGAATGTCCATCACGTGATGCAATCTGCATTCAGTCTATAAAGATTTCATAAATAGCACCAGGTAATGGATTTTCATAATTTTCAGTGATCAAAAAGCCAGAAAGGATATGAAAACATTTGTTTGTACAGATGATGGGCTTTGAAAATTCCAACCAGGGCCAATTAAATCTATGTATTGTGAGTTAGGTTTTTGTTTTTTTTTTTTTTTGAGACGGAGTCTCACTGTGTCGCCCAGGCTGGAATGCAGTGGTGAGATCCCGGTTCACTGCAACCTCCATCTCCCAGGTTTAAACAATTCTCCTGCCTCAGCCTCCTGAGTAGCTGGGATTACAAGTGCCCACCACCATGCCTGGCTAATTTTTGTATTTTAAATGGAGATACTAAAAATACAAAAGGTTTCATCATGTTGGCCAGGCTGGTATCAAACTTCTGACCTTCTGACCTCAGGTGATCTGTCCACCTCAGCCTCCCAGAGTGCTGGGATTACAGGCATGAGCCACCATGCCTGGCCTATGGGTTAGTTCTATAAGCTCCTCCTAGGGACAAGTTGATAGCCATGGAGCTTGGTATATAGGATCAGGTAAACCTGAAGTTCCCTCAGCAAGGTACTGGATCAAGCCAATGAGATTCTTCTGATGGCTAGTCTAGGCCCCAGAGCCATAGGCAGAGCAGAGACACCTTGCCTCAGATTTGTCTAAGTTACCTCTACCCTTTCTAATATGTCAAATAATCTTTCCAATGGACAGCATCCAGGCCTAAGACACCTATGTAACAATCTCTCTCTCTCACCCTAAATTTATTCCAGAGAGGATTTGAAGCCAAAGCTCATAGTAAAACATCAATCCACATAGAGAGTTCAATAAATGCTAGAAATTCAGGGTTAAGGCATCTCCACATGTACACAGTATATTGCCACTTCCCATCATATCTACCAGCTTGCACTGCAGTGTGTGACTCTTGTTTGTTGGAATAATTGGTTAGGCAAAGACAAACCCTCAGGGGTGTTATGGTGAACTCCAAGTTTCTCTTCAAAGAATCAGTATGTCAGTATGTTCAGCTCTCTTATTCTTTAATTCTCCATTTTAAAGTTTAACTTCCTCGTAATTCCAGTAAACAACCTCTCCACTGGTTCTAATCAGTAGTTCACATCTGCTCCTCCTCACCCTGGCTGCATCCTGACTCATCTAGGTCACCTGATCACCCCTGGCTACCTGCTCTGTCCTTCCCACCAAAACACCCACCCTGCCACTCCAACTCGGACCCCTACTCTTTTGAAAATAGCCAATCAGGATTAGTCTAGCTTGTGCAGTCTAACCCTAGCTAATAGGGGATGACACAGCAGTAGGTGAGATAGGGGCAAAAACAGAAAGCTTAAGCACTGCCATCTTATAGAAAAGCCACCTAGGCCCTGGGCAAAGTTGTAGTTCTCAGAACTGTTATTGTATTGTAGTTCTTAGAAATGTTATCTTCTAAGGTTAAAAATTTTCCACTATGGCCTCACCCCTTTGCAACAAACCGCTGACTTTAGCTTCTGTACAAACAGCTTGCCTTGTACAACCCCTGATCCCTCCAGAACAAGGATGTGGTTTTGCAGCTTAAATACCTTGCTCCTCCTGAATTCGGGGCCACAGGTTAGAGAGACGTGAGTCCTCTGTGGCCGCCGGCAATAAAGACCCTATAGATTGACATACTTTTGTCTTGGTGTTGATTTTCTATGCTCGCTTTGGTAAACAGTAGGGACAACCCCCGTCAGGCAAAAGTACCCCTTCCCCCCTTGTCCAAGCATGCAGGTGCCATTGTTCCATCCGTACACGTCAGCCTTCTCTAGAAGTAAACTGCCTTGCTGAGAAAACTTATCTTTGAGTGCTATTTCTTTTGAAGCATCGAAATTTTACTTATAACAGGGGCTACATGTATTCATAGGAAACATTTTCCTGTTATTTTAATTTAGCTTCCCTGCCTTTCTAACTTCCTTGTTTACTGTCCTAAAGAGAAAGCAATATCCACTTCAGTTTTAGCATACAGCATGCCAAGAAATTACAAACAAAAGCAAATCCAGGAAATTAAGAAGGTAGCCCAGTAAAATGTACATATGGGAAACAACACATAGTCTTTATGATTTTACACTAATTTGAAAGCATCCCTACCTAGTAAATGTGTGTGTGTGTGTATGTGTGTGTGTGTGTGTGATCATTATCAGGGTGGGGTGAGACTTACCAGTGAGAAGACTAATAAATGAAACACAATTTGTCTAGTTTTCAAAGCTGGTTGTCATTTATGTCTTCCGCCTCTTAGGCTAAAAAAAACCCCTTTCAGTATGAAGTTAACATGGTTGAGGGTTGCTGAGTGAGCCAGCAGGGCTATCACAGAGAAGGCAACGGACTTCACTTCCAGTGAGATCGAAACAGAGCTCTTGGCTGGAAAGAACCTCCTAAATAAGCCCTAGAATAAACTAATAATGAAAGCTTGGATTCCTCCATCCCACCCTCCCGCTCAGTGTAAGATTGTCTCAATGTTCCAGCATGCTATTGGAGGCTCTGGTGATGCCAGGCAGATGGAGTTACAAAAATAATCACCCAGCCAGAATGCTCACTGCCATGTGGCAATGAATTCATGTCATGCCTGCACATGCCCGGGTGATCTCACTATCCAAAAAAGATGAAGTTACTCTAATGGCTCCCACTGGCTCCATATGGCCTCTCAATGTTCTATTCTCTGTGGTGGGATTTTCTTTGGTCTTATTTCTTGCTGTGAAATTTATTAAGAGGAAGAAAGGGAATAATAATGAAACCCTAAATCCTTACTTACCTGAGTTTGTCTGAAGAAAGGGAAATTCTGTAGAAAATATATGGAAAGGAAAGACCAAATGAAATCATAGCACCTTTTCAGTCTTTGACCACATCTTCAATACAATAACTTCTTGAACTAAAATTTTATGATGCTATTTTGTTCTGGCTATATTGTGTGTTTCTGTTAATACTTTTGAAGAAGGTTTTGTCAACATGCATCGAGATTTTAGGTAATTAATTAATAATATCAAAAATGTTCAAATAATTGAATAGAGAAGTTAAAAGCATGGGTATTGGGTTATCAGTTTATTACTTTCTAGCTGTGGAAGCTTGAGCAAATTACTCAACAACTCCACTTCATTTTCCTCATCTTTAGCCATAGAAATGATGGTCTTATTGAGTTTAATGAAAATTCCATATGTAAAGGGAAAACTAAAGCATGTTTTCAAAAGTTGGTGAAGAAAAAGTAGGGGATGTAGAGTTTTGAAGGTAACCATTAGAAACTAAAATTGATAGTATAAATATCAAACTTTAGGAGGGCAGGAGCAAGAGGTATAGTGTGTGAGAACTTGATCCTTAGCTTTTTATTGAAAAATTAACAAAAGTTTATTTGTAGGTGATAGATTTAAAAATGGAAATATATAAATATTAACTAAATTAAGTGCAAACTATCAGAAAAGCAAAGGGAAGCAATGTTAAAGGTTGATTCTGGAGAGTAGGGCAGGGGTGAGTGAGTGTTGTATGCAAGACTGTTACTTTTTATCATAGTCTCTTCTGTATTCTTTCATCTGCTTCTATATGCAAATATATACTTCTATTTAATGAAAAATAAAGCATCTTAAAATTAATAAGAATTAAAAACATAAAAAGGTTTAAATCAAAATAATACTGTGATAAAATTAATGAATGGTTTCTTTCTAGTAAAAAAAGGAAGAAGAAAAATTTTGTGTGGCAAGTAGTCCTAGTAGTAGCTAGTAGTCTTAAGCTGAGCCAGAGTAAATGGGGACTCTAAATCCTCGCCCCTCCAACACTCACCCTGTGTGCATTTTCTGTGGGTACCTAGGTGAGAAGGCAGCTTAGTATATGCACCCCAGGCCTGTACCCTGGGAACAGAGAAGAGAAACAAATCTGGAAGATATTTCTCTGGAGTAATTTCTAAGACCTGTGGCATAAGAAGGGCCACTTTCGGATTCACATATCATAGCTTAATGGAAAATGAGGGAAGGGGCATGCTGCCATTGCTTTGAGGAACTCTATAAGGCCCCAGTTCAGGAAGCACCGGAGCCTGGAGGAAGATGGTGGGGTGGGGGAGATTTACAGTTTGGGGAGCACTGGGAGTCACACCCTAAAGTGGGAAAGTGATGGTCTCATGGAGGGTAGAACCACAGTGCCACGTTCTGGAGGGCTCACAGGCCACAGGCCTCAGTGGGGTACATGGGACACAGCCCTGCATGACCTGAAATATTTGGGACAACTTTAAGGGTGGTGTTGAAGTTCTGAAGTTTTGTAGATAGGGCTCTGAAATAACAAAATTTAGGAAACCATTTTAACATGACCCCATTAGTGTCCACAGGCATGAGGAAAGGTGTATTTCATAAGTACTTCTGACTGAGATAATGATGGAAGCTGAAGCTTGTTCTTTAATCCTTCCAATTAAAGATGGATTCATATCATCTGCTTGATGGTTTAAGAGTGTCCCTGGGAAGAGACATTGCTGGACAATAACTTCCCAAAGTTGCAAATAGCTCCTGTTTCTATAATTATGTGGCAACTTCTCCTTTTAAAATGTCTCACACCCTCTCTTTAAAATATTGTCATTCCTGTGAGTGAAGTATGAACTGTTTGACAATTATGTAAGGTTATACATATCGATAATCCACAATGCATGCCTACATTTTAAAAGTCTTCAAATATGACCTAAACTTTGATTTGCCCTATATATTTATCAAATTACTGAGAGAATTCTTTTTGTTAAGACAGAATATCGCTCTGTTGCCAGTCTGGAGTGCAGTGGGATTATCTCAGCTTACTGCAACTCCTGCCTCCCAGGTACAAGCAATTCTTCTGCCTCAGCCTCCTGAGTAGCTGGGATTACAGGTGTGCGCCACCACACCCAGCTAATTTTTGTATTTTTAGTAGAGATAGGGTTTCACCATGTTGGCCAGGATGGCCTTGATCTCTTGACCTCATGATCTGCCCATCTTGGCCCCTCAAAGTGCTGGAATTACAGGCGTGAGCCACTGCACCTGGCCTGCTCAGGGAACGCTAACAAAATATTTGTTAAGGCAGAAAAGCTACAGTTATGTCATTTCAGGAGATAAGAAATCTGATCCCATTGATAGAAAACATTATAAATTGTATTTAAAATTTTTAAATATCTATTAAAAAATAAGGAAGCTCTGCTTATTTTTATTATCATTTGGATATGTTACAAATTACCTCCAGAGATATGCAGATCAAGTTTGAAGTATATATATTTCAGAAAAAATCCGATTCTGTGGCCATAAGTAAATTACTTAACCTCTCTTAGCCACAGTTACCTAAACTAGGCATTCATTTATTCACTTGTTCATTCAGCAGGTATTGATTGGGTTCTTACTGCACACTGAACACTATTTTGAGTATCCTCAGTGAGTACTGAGTACTGAGTACTGAGGATATACTGAGTACTGAGTACTGTTTTCATACAGTCTTTCAAAAAAGACAAGCTCCTTGCTCTCATGGAGTTGACATTTCTAATGGGAAAGAAAGACAATTAAAATGTTAAGGAATCAATAAATCAGAAATAATAATACCTGCTATTGAATAAAACTAATAGCTCTTTCTGGCATCAAGATCATAGCTAAAATGTTACCTCCTTAGAAAAACTCCCTGTCCATTCAATCCTTCCCTTTGTATTTAATCTGACTACATTTGATCCAACACAAATGGAAGGATTGAGTAACAAGAAAAAGCATGCCATGAAAATATTGGGGGAAGAGCACTTGAAATAAAAACTACAAAGTCACTTCAATGGAAGAGGAGCTTGGTGTACTCAAGAATGAAAGAAAAATTCAGCCTGGCTGGAGCCTGATGAGGAGGGAAGGGGCTGGTGCCGGAGTTAGCTGGCTGGGTAAGTAGATAAAGGAGAACTTTAAAGGCTATGATAAAATAAATAAATTAATTAAAAAATAAAACTATTAGAGGTTTTATTCTGAATGTTATGGAAAGTTTATCTATTGCTGCGTAACAAATTAAACATAGCTGCAAAAGATTTGATGTTTGCCACAAAGTCATTTCTTAATCTTACCATCCTTTGCCAGTAGAAGAAGCTGAGAATTTTCAAAACCTGCAAGTCCAGGTTCCTTTTGTTTAAAAGTCCCTCTTTGATCTTATCTCTTTTCTCTTGCTTTTTAATGTAAGCAGAAAGAAGAAACCAGGAGTCACCTTCAACACTCTGCCTGCAAATCTGTCTTACCCAGGAAACCTAGCCTATTAGGCACATTTTCTGCCTTCTACATTACCAGCCAGGCATGCTGGCTTACACCTATAATCCTAGCACTTTGGGAGGCCAAGGTAGGAAGGTCACTTGAGCTTGGGAGCTCCGAGGTTACACTGAGCTACGATTCCACCACTATATTCCAGCCTGGGTGATAGATACATTAGCAAAGTTTAGTGTTGCTAAACTTTCTGCCCCTATATGGCAAGGATGATCCTCTGTCCTCTAATTTCCAATACCATTTTCTTTTTTGTTTTTGAGGTTTCACCAGTACCTTTTTGAAGGTAGACGGTAAGGCTAACAGTCAAAACACCTTATGCTTTCACTAACACACTTTCTTAAAAGTTCTTTCTACTCACGTACTGTGGGATTCCAAAGCTACTCCCACAGTTTAAGTTTTTGTTATGGTAGCACCCAGTGTTCAGGTACTAACATCTGTATTAGTTACCAATTGCCATGTAACAAACTGCCCCAAAACTTAGTGGCATAAAGCAACGGATATTTTTAATTTCACATAGTTTCTGAGAGTCAGGATCTTGGGAATGGTTTAGCTGGGTGGTCTTACCCTGAGTCACTCGTGAGGTTTTAATCGAGGTGTTAGATAGGGTGATAGTCATCTGAAGGTTTGACAGAATCTAAAGTATCCAGTTCCAAGCTGGTTGATGTAAATTGCTGGCAAGCCTGTTGCTGGTTGGCCAGGTGGCTTGTCATGCAGTCTTCTCTATGGGGCCACTTGAGTGTCATGATATGACAGCTAGCTTCTTTTAAAGTGTGTGACACAGGAAGAACAAGATTAAAGCCGCAATGTCTTTCATGTTTGAGCGTTGAAAATTTCAAATAGGTTCTATGATATTCTAGTGGTTGCACAGTTCAAACCCATTTAGTGTGGGATGGAAACACACAAGAGCATGAACACAAGGAGGCAGATATTGGAACCATCTTTCTTTTTTTTTTTAAGATTCATGGCGTTCATGTGCAGGCTTGTTACATGAATATATTGCATAATGGTGAAGTTTGGGTTTCTAGTGTACCCATCACTCAAATAGTGAACATTGTTCTCAATAGATAATTTTCCAACCCTCACCCCACTTCCATTCTCCATCCTTTTTGAGTCTCCAGTACCTATTATTATTATTTCCATCTTTACGCCCACGTGTACTCATTGTTTAACTCTCACCTATAAGAAAGAACATGTAGTATTTGATTTTCTGTTTCCAGGTTATTTCACTTAAGATAATGGACTCTAACTCTATTCATGGTGCTGCAAATGACATGATTTTATCTTTATGGCTGATAGCATTCCATGGTTTATATACCCCACATTTTATTTATCCAATAAACCACCGAGAGACACTTAGGTTGATTCATCACTTTGCTATTATGAATATTGCTGTGATAAACATACAAGTGCAGGTATCTTCTTTAAAAAATGATTTACTTTCCTTTGGCATATACCCAGTAGTGGGATTTCTCAGTTGAATGGTAGTTCTATTTTTAGTCCTTTGAGAAATCTTCACACTGTTTTCCATAGACATTGTACTAATTTACACTCTCACTAACAGTGTATATGCATTTTCCTTTCCCTGCATCCACACCAACATCTGTTATTTTTTTTTATTGCATTTTAGGTTTTGGGGTACATGTGAAGAACATACAATATTGTTGCATAGGTACACAAGTGGCAGTGTAAATTGTTGCCTTCCTCCCCTTCACCTATATCTGGCATTTCTCCCCATGCTATCTCCCCGCAACTCCCCACCCCTCACTGTCCCTCCCTCCCCACTGTCCCTCCCCTATTTTCCCCCAACATACCCCAGCCTATAGTGCTCCCCTCCCTGTGTCCATGTGTTCTCATTGTTCAACACCCGCCTATGAGTGAGAACAT
>PVKP010017014.1:0-36506 GCA_004027715.1 Plecturocebus donacophilus
CCCCTCCCCCACACCAACCTCTTTAATTGCGAAATATGCAATGCATAGAACGTTGTACAGCTGATTTTTTTTTTTTTTTTTTTTTTGGGAATCAGGTCTCTCTGTCGCCCAGGCTAGAGTGCAGTGGCACTATCTTGGCTCACTACAACCTCTGCCTCCTGGGTTCAAGTGATTCTCCTGCCTCAGCCTCCTGAGTAGCTGGGATTATAGGCACCTGCCAGCACGCCCAGCTAATTTTTTATTTTTAGTAGGAATGGGGTTTCACCATGTTGGCCAGTCTGGTCTCGAACTTCTGATCTCAGGTGATCCACCCAATTTGGCCTCCCAAAGTGCTGGGATTACAGGCATGAGCCATCACACCCGGCCTGTACAGTTAATTATGATAATGATCCTGACTTCTGTGAGTTTAATTTCCTTGACTTGCTTGTAGTTTTTTTTTTTTTTTTTTTTGAGACAGAGTCTAGCTGTATCACCCAGGCTGGAGTGCAGTGGTGCGATCTCAGCTCGCTGCAGCCTCCACCTCCTGGGTTCAAGCAATTCTCCTGCCTCAGCCTCCTGAGTACCTGGGATTACAGGTGTGCGCCACCACATCCAGCTAGTTTTTGTATTTTTAGTAGAGATGGGTTTGACCATGTTGGTCAGGATGGTCTCGAAGTCCTGACCTTGTGATGTGCCTGCCTTGGCCTCCCAAAGTGCTGGGATTACAGGAGTGAGCCACTGGTCTGGCCTTGCTTGTAGTTTTATCACTTAAGTTTGTGACCCTGAACCATAGGTGTAATTGCCTTAAGTTTGTGACCCTGAACCATAGGTGTAATTGCCTTAGGTGTGTGTGCTTTGCTGCCCCTCCTGGTGCGGAGCTGTCCTTGGTCCTTGCCCTGGGTGACTATGCTCTGTTTATACACAGCTTCCATACTTGGTCTCTGGTTGGTGGATATGTGGGTGGTTTCCATGTGCCGTCTTTTATGAATGGTCTTTTTTTTTTGAGACAGAGTCTTGTTTTGTCGCCAGGCGCCAGGCTGGAGTGCAGTGGCGCGATCTTGGCTCACTGCAACCTCAGCCTCCTGGGTTCAAGCAATTCTCCTGCCTCAGCCTCCCAAGTAGGTGGGACTACAGGTGTGCGCCACCATGCACAGCAAATTTTTGTATTTTTTTTTTAATAGATTCCGGGTTTCACCATGTTGGCCAGGATGGTCTCGATCTCTTGACCTCGGGATCCACCCGCCTCGGCCTCCCAAAGTGCTGGGATTACAGGCCTGAGCCGCGCTCGGCCTATGAATGGTCTTAAGCCTTGGGGGTGTAAGGTCCGCCCAGCCCCCAGGACAGTGCCTGCTGCCTGCAGAGCTGCTCCCCACTCCCGCTCCCAGCAGCAAGTAAGAAAGCTGAAGAAGCCTTGCCTCCTGCAGCGGGTCGGCAGGGCTGGGGTGTGCAGGGAGTGCTGCTGTAATGTCAGCTGCCCTGCTTGTGTGTGTGGTTCACTTGTTGAGGGGCAGTTAACCGTTTGCATTCTTCTGAACCTCTCTCTCCAGGGCTTGGGCCTCTTTGTCTGTTTTAGTCCTTTGCAGGGGTTTTCGAAAGGCAGCCTCTGGGCAGAAGCCTTGGTACGTGTGGGTGGAGGTGGTTTCAAGGCCAAGGCATGTGGGCCCAGGAGGGGCACGTGTGTGTGGGGGTGAGCTCTGCCCTTGTAACTGGCTTCTGGGTGATGCTCCCTTGCGCCTCGCCTTGGAGAGCTGTAAAGACCAGAGGGCAGAGGTAGTGGCTCTAGACCTGGGTGTGCTCTGGCCCCCCCTTGGCACTGTGGACGTTGGGGCTAGATTGTTCTTGGGGTGGGGGTGTGTGGGGCACTGCAGGGTTCTGAACAGTGTCCCTGGCCTCCACCCACCCCATGCCTGGATTTCCCCCGGCCGTGGCAACCTCCAGTGCTGCAGACATCCCCAAGTGTCACCTGGAGGGGCAGAGTCACCTGCTGGGAAACACGGCCTTGGGAGCTCCTGGATCTCTGGTGGCCGACTTGTCCACGTGGCAGCGAGACAGGTGGAAGCGCATCCGCTGTGTGGCCGCTCTGTGCTGCGTGGTCCCTGATGCCCCTGCTAATCTGTGTCCAGGGCCTGAGGACCCTCCTCTGCTCTGCCCTGGCCTCCCCGCCTCAGGGAGCTGCGGTCCTGGTGGAGCCTCACGTCCTTCCTGGCCCCGTCCTGTGATATGCTGAGCCAAGGTGGTTCCTTTCTTTGAACAGTTGTATTGAGATGTAATTTACATGCCATAAAATCTGCCTGTTCTAGGCATGAAATTCAGTAGATTTCAGTGTATTTACAAACATACAGTGATTCAGCACGGTATAACTTTGGAACAAAGAAACCTCATGCCCTGGCAACCACTGACCTGCTGTCTCTGTGGATTTGAGGTGGAAGGGTTTTTGTTTGTTCGTTTTTTGAGACACAGTCTTCCTCTGTCACCCTGACGAGTGCAGTGACACGATCTTTGCTCACTGCAGCCTCTGCCTCCCAGGTTCAAGTAGCTGGGACTACCCGTTGTGCCACCACACCTTGCTAATTTTTTATTTTTTATTTTTTTGAGACGATCTCAAAAATCCCATCTCTACAAAAATATACAAAAATTAGTCAGGCGTGGTGTGTACCTTTAGTCCCAGCTACTTGGAAGGCTGAAGCAGAAGAATCACTTCAACTTGGGAGGCAGAGATTGCAGTGAGCCTGAGATCGCACCACTGCACTCTAACCTGGGTGACAGAGTGAGACTTCCTCTCAAAAAAAAAAAAAAAAAGACGGGGGCGGCCAGGTGCTCTGGTTCACTCCTGTAATCCCAATCTCAGCACTTTGGGAGGCAGAGGCAGGCAGACCGGGAGATTGGGGTTCAAGACCAGCCTGGCCAACATGGTGAAACCCCATCTCTACTAAAAACACAAAAATTAGCTGCTGTGGTGGCATGCACCTGTAGTCCGAGCTATTTGGGAGGCCGAGGCAGGAGGATCTCTTGAGCCTGGGAGATTGAGGCTGCAGTGAACTGTGATTAGGCCACTGCCTGTTAGCCTGTGCAACAGAGGAAAACTCTGTCTTTGATAGAAGAAAACGAAACAAAAGAAAAAGTACCCCAGGGAGTTCTCCTGCGTATCTGATGTTTAAATGGCTTGTCTTACTATAGCCCTGAGGAGTTAGTGTGTAAAGGAAATATGCATCTTGTGTTTTAAATTACGTTCCAGAAGAATTAAATAGATGCTGAAACCAGTATCATTTAAAAAAAAAATTTTTTTTTATAAAGTTGGGGTATCACCATGTTGGTCAGGCTGGTCTTGAACTCCCGACCTCAGATGATTCACCCGCCTTGGCCTCCAAAGTGCTTGGATTACAGGCGTGAGCCACCACTCCCGGCCACCAGTATCATTGTTTTTGTATTTCATTTGCTCTGTGGTGAAGTGTGAATTTTGTGTGGAACTAGCTGAGGTGTTTGAGAAATTTTACCATGTTGCTGCTCTAATTTCTGTTTATTTTTGTGGAAAGTGTCAATGATGTATCGTCATATTATACCTTAAAATAATTTAAATCTAGGTTTATAATCTTCTGTAAATCATGTCTCCATATCCTGACTAATAAATTTTTCTTTCTTCAGGCTGGGTGTGGTGGCTCACACCTGTAATCCCAGCACTATGGAAGGCTGAGGCAGGCAGATCACCTGAGGTCAGCAGTTTGAGACCAGCCTGGCCAACATGGCGAAATTCTGTCTCTACTGAAAATACAAGAATTAGATGGGCGTGGTGCACCTGTAATCCCAGCTACATGGGAGGCTGAGGCAGGAGAATTGCTGGAACCCGGGAGGCGAAGGTTCCAGTGAGTCGAGATCACACCATTGTTTTTCAGTCTGGGTGACAGAGTGAGACTCTGTCTTAAAAAAAAGATTTTTTTTCTTTTTTCTTGTGAAAGGAGAATAAATATTCACTTCAGTTAGCCACAGTCTGTTTAAATAAAAGTTAGTTTATGTATTTTGATTAATTTTTGAGACTGAGCACAATCTCGGCTCACTGCAACCTCCACCTCCCGGGTTCAAGCGATTCTCCTGCCTCAGCCTCCTGAGTAGCTGGGATGACAGGTGTGCGCCACCATGCCCAGCTAAATTTTGTATTTTTAGTAGAGCTGGGGTTCACCATGTTGGCCAGGATGGTCTTGACCTCGAGATCTGTCTGCGTTGGCCTCCCAAAGTTGCTGGGATGACAGGTGTGAGCCGCCATGCCTGGCCTATTTATTTATGGAGACAGAGTCTAGCTCTGTTCTTCTGCTGCCCATGCTGGAGTGCAGTGGCGCCATCTCGGCTCTGCACCCTCCACCTCCTGGGTTCAAGCCATCCTCCTGCCTCAGCCTCCTGAGTATAGAGTTAGAGGTTAGCACGACTGTGCCTGGCTGACTTCTGTAGTTTCAATAGAGAGGGGTTTCAGCATCATGGCCAGGCTGATCTCGAACTCCTGACCTTGTGATTCACCCACCTCGGCCTCCGAAAGTGCTGGGATTACAGGCGTGAGTCAACATTGTGCCCAGTCGATCTTTCTTTCCCTCCCTCCCTTCCTTTCTGTCTTTCTTGTGTGTGTGTCTGTCTGTCTTTCGGTCTTTCTTTCTCTTTCTCCTTTTTTGAGACAGAGTCTTGTTGTCGCCCAGGCTGGAGTACAGTGGCGTGAACTCTGCTCAATGCAACCTCCTCCGCCTCCTGGGTTTAAGCAGTTCTTTGCCTCAGCCTCACAAGTAGTTGGGATTACAGGCGCCTGCCACCACACCTGGCTAATTTTTTGTATTTTTAGTAGAGATGGGTTTTCACCCTGTTGGCCATGTTGGTCTTGAACTCCTGACCTCATGATCTACCTGCCTTGGCCTCCCAAAGTGCTGGGATTACAGGCGTGAGCCACCACGCCTTTCCTGTTTATTTTTGAGACAGGGTTGTCTCACTCCATCATCCAAGCTGGAGTACAGTTGCGTGATCTTGGCTGACTACACCCTCAACCTCCTAGGCTGAAGGGCTCCTCCCATCTCAGCCTCCTGAGTAGCTGGGACGACAGGCATGCACCACCATACCTGGCTAAATTTTGTATTTTTTATAGAGACTAGGTCTCGCTGTGTTGCCCAGGCCGGTCTCAAACTCCTTGGCTCAAGCGATCCTCCCACCTTGGCCTCCCACAGTGCTGGGATTGTACACAGGAGCCCCCACACCTAGTGAGTGTTTATTTCTTTCAGCTTCAAATGCATTGCTCTGGGCTGCCCGTGCTGGGTACAGTGACTGAGCTCCATTTTAGAAGAGCCACAAAAAAAACCAGACGTGGCTGGGCACCATGGCTCACGCATGTAATCCCTGCACTTTGGGAGGCCGAGGCAGGTGGATCATGAGGTCAAGAGATTGGGCCCATCCTTGCCAACATGGTGAAACCCTATCTCTACTGAAAATAGAAAAATTAGCCTGGTGTGATGATGGGCACCGTAATCCCAGCTACTTGGGAGGCTGAGGCAGAAGAATCCCTTGAACCCAGGAGGCGGAGGTTGCAGTGAGCTGAGATCGCGCCACTGCACTCCAGCCTGACAACAGAGCAAGACTTCATCTCAAAAAATAGCAGGCCAAGCGAGGTGGCTCACGCCTGTAATCCCAGCACTTTGGGAGGCCAGCACAAGATCAAGAGATTGGGACCATCCTGGCTAACGTAGTGAAACCCCATCTCTACTAAAAATACAAAAATTAGCTGGGTGTGGTGGCGCACACCTATAATCCCGGCTACTCAGGAGGCTGAGGCAGGAGAATCTCTTGAACCCGGGAGGCGGAGGTTGCAGTGAGCCCAGATCATGCCACTGCACTCCAGCCTGGTGACCAAGCGAGACTTCGTTTCAAAAAGCAAAAACAGAAAATAACAAAACCCAGCTGTTTCCCGGAGCTGTTGCTTGTCTTGTTCTCTGGCGCCTTCTGGGAGTGTTTTAAAAGATGTTGATGTGAGGTTTGGTCTGAGAAGAGCTGCTGGGACTCTTATCAGAAGTTAAGAAGCCAAGAGGGAAGCCCCGGGCTGTGACCCACCCGGAGTTCCTGGACTGCCTAGAAAGCTGACTGGTGGCTGGGCGTGGTGGCGCACAGCTCTGGTCCCAGTGCTTTGGGAGGCTGAGGTGGGAGGATCGCTTGAGTCTGGGATGTAGAGGTTGCAGTGAGCGGTGATTGCAGCCCTGCACTCCAGACTAGGCAACAGAGTGAGACCCCGTTTCAAAAAAAAAAAAACATAGCAAGCAACTGACTGGCGCAGAGCCGCCACATTGTGTTTATCCATTCATCTGCACCCGTGGGGCCAGCGTGCGGGCCGCTCCTATTTCAAGCCACTGTAAATGTGCTGCCGTGCGCTTCATGCGCTTGTTTTTATTGCACACCTGTTTTCCCTCCCCTTGGGTGCACGCCCAGCAGCGGAATTGCTGGCAGGCGGTGGCTCCATGTGGAACCTTGGAGAAGCCCCAGGCTGGTTTCCCGGGCAGCGGCACCATCTGCCATCCCCCTTGCCCTGTGTGAGGTCTGACCTCTGCACGCCTGCGATTGTCTTTTAGTTCTTTCCCTTTTAAATCATGAACAGTCATGACCCTTTGAGCAGCAGGAGCGGGTCATCCTTGTTCCAGGGTTGGGAGCACAGTCCTGGAGCGGGGTTTAGTCATTTGAAGCCTGTGGGAGGATCTGGTGACACTTGTTCCGTTGTACAGCATTGGATCATAAAACATTCAGCAAAATATTCTATGTCCCTGTGCCCCCTGTCCGCCGCCACTCCCCCACAGCTGTGGTTCCTTCCTTGGGCCTGGTGCTGCTGGTAGCCAAGCCTGGGGTGTGGTCCTGGGTGACACATGAGTGGCGGGTACTGCTCTGGCTGCTTCGAGGCCAGCTACCGTGGGGCTGGAGATGGAATTGTGATGGGGTGGGCTTGCCAAGCCAGAGGAACATCGCACCTCGACATTGGGGGCCAGCAGGACAGGGCTTGGGCACCGTCACTCCTGGGCCGTTGGCGGATGATGGAGAGGGACTCCTGTGTGTCAGGAGGGCTTGTCATGGTGCGCGCATCGTCTGCTGATGGCGTTGCTCCGAGCCTGTGTTGCTCCCTTGTCTCTCTCCCGGCAGCCAGGAGGGTTCTCTCTGGGGCCAGCGTGTCATCCACACGGCTTGGCTCTGGTGCTGTGTAGGGCGCCTCATGCCTGCCACTTCCCCCGGGAACCTCGTCTGCTGTTCTGGACTTTGTGCCTGAGTCCGCGTGGGTCAGAACCCTTCTTGATGGTGTTCTGAAGACGCACACAGTTAATGAGCAGGCCAGGGGGAATCCAGACACATCCCCCAAAACCTGAGCGCGGTGTTCACAGCAGTGTGAGTGCACTGGCCGAAGGCTAGAAGGCCCCACACGTTCGTCCACCGAGGAGTAGGCAGACAGTGGGGCATGTGTAGTGGAATGCTGTGTGCCACCACCGCTGCTGAGTTCCAGTACATTTCTCAGCCTAGCAAGAAACCGAACCCTCCTTGTCTCCTCCCCCAACCTCGGGCACCCATGAATCCCCTTCCAGTCTCTGGATTGGCCTCATCTGGACATTTCATATAAATGAATCATAAAGTGTGGTCTCTTACATCTTTTTTTTTTTTTTTTGAAACAAAGTCTGGCTCTGCTGCCCAGGCTGGAGTGCAGTGGCGGGATCTCAGCTCACTGCAACTTCCACCTCCTGGGCCTAAGCAATTCTCCTGTTTCAGCCTCCTGAGTAGCTGGGATTATAGGTGCCTGCCACCATTCCCTGCTAATTTTTTATATTTTTGGTAGAGTTGAGGTTTCACTATGTTGGTCGGGCTGGTCTTCAAACTCCTGACCTCAAGTGATCCACCCACCTTGGCCTCCCAAAATACCTGAGGCTAGCCTTTTTTTTTTTTTTTTTTTTTGAGACAGAGTCTTGTGCTGTTGCCCAGGCCCGAGTGCAGTGGCGTGATCTTGGCTTACTGGGCGTGATCTTGGTTCACTGTAACCTCTGCCTCCTGAGTTCAAATGGTTCTCCTGCCTCAGCCTCCCAAGTAGCTGAGATTACAGGTGTGTGCCATCACGCCTAGCTAATTTTTATATTTTTAGTAAAGACGGGGTTTTACCCTGTTGTCCAGGCTGGTCTCAAACTCCTGACCTTGTGATCTGCCTGCCTCAGCCTCCCAAAGTGCTGGGATTACAAGCGTGAGCCACTACGCCTGCCTGAAATAATTATTCGTAACCATCTTAGCTGGATGTTTGTAAATTTTGCATTTATTCCCCACTTCAGGCGAAGTACATCTCCCAGTGCATCGATGAGATCAAGCAGGAGCTAAAGCAGGATAACATCGCTGTGAAGGCGAACGCGGTCTGCAAGCTGACCTACGTGAGTGCCTCCGGGTGGCCCGTGCCCCAGCACTTGGGCCGCTTCTCTGCTCAGCGCGTGTCCACCTGTTCATCAGCCTGTCTGTCCACCTTCAGTCATTGATACCACCTGCTGTTGGCCAGCCATTCAGGACCGACCCAGAGTCCTGGAGCAGCGAGCCGTGATTGTCACGTGGATGGCAAATGGGCTGGAAGGGGGCTACCCACAGGCCCTGGTAGTGGCTCAGAGGGAGCCCCATGGGGTCCTCTTCTGGAGGGGGTTCACTAGGGACGCCCCTCGCCTGCAGTCAGCTCCTGCCACAGACTGGGCCAGGATGCCTAGTGGGCAGAGCTGCGGACATGGACCTTCCCGGGCTGGCTTCCCTCCTGGCTGCAGCTCCAGGTCAGCGTGTGAGCTGGAGGACAGGCACTGCACTCTCTGGCCTGTTTCCTCGTGGGAGAGAGGGAGACGAAGGGCTCGTCCAGGGTCCCCTAGGCTACTGTTCGTCTCATGGTACCTGTTTCAAGGAGCTGATTCACCAAGGGTTGCTACGGGAATTCATCCAGTACCCGTATGCACCAGCTATCCAACTGCAGACATTTAGCCTCTTTTTAGTGCTTGTCACTCACCTGTCCCTGTAGTTTTTAAATGCGAGAGTCAAGTGTCAGAAGAAATTCAAGGCCCCAGGGGAATGGATTGGGTGGCCTGTTGACAGGGAGCGAGTCTGTTCCGTGTGCTGCGAGGGAGCGTTTGATGCCGGGGCTGACGCCCTTTGTTTCCGCTTGGCTTGTGAGTGCCATTTTCTGTGCGTCCCGTAACAGTTACAGATGCTGGGGTACGACATCAGCTGGGCCGCCTTCAACATCATCGAAGTCATGAGCGCCTCCAAGTTCACCTTCAAGGTGAGGTTCCGGGACGGCCAGGCTGGCAGGGCAGGGAGCGATCACAGCCAGACTCTTGTCTCAAAATAAATAAATAAATAATGAAAATTGGCTGTGCCTGGCCAATATGATTTATTTATTTATTTAGAGACAAGAGTCCGGCTCTGTTACCCAAGGTGAATTCAGTGGCCTGTAATCCTAGCACTTTGGGAGGCTGAGGTGGGTGGATCACTTGAGATCAGGAGTTAAAGACCAGCCTGGTCAACATGGTAAAACCCCTGTCTCTACTAAAAATAACAAAATTTAGGGCCGGGCATGGTGGTACCCGCCAGTAGTCCTAGCTACTTGGGAAGCCGAGATGGGAGAACTGCTTAAACCCGGGAGGTGGAGGTTGCAGTGAATTGAGATTGCGCCACTGCACTCCAGCCTGGGCAACAGAGCGAGACATTGTCTCCAAGGGAGAAAAAAAAAAAAACCAACCCACGCATTCCAAACTCTGAGGATTCCTCATGGAATTTTGAGAAAACCTGGGTTTCTTCAAATGCTGGCTGGTTCCCACCTGCCAGTGGCCCTGTGTCCAGGCCTCCGGCGTTGCTGCTGGGCTGGGCATTGCCTGTTGTGGATGCTGCGCGCAGAGCTGGGAGCTCCTGGAGGTCGCGGGTGCCTGGGCTCTGATGTGCTGGTCTGTTCTCTCCCAGCGAATTGGCTACCTCGCTGCTTCCCAGAGCTTTCATGAAGGCACCGACGTCATCATGCTGACCACCAATCAGATCCGTAAGGTAGGTGTCCCCAGGCTGTCCGCTGCCAGAGCGTCTAGTCTCCACATTGGTCTTCCTGTGGGCGGCAGGCGCCTTTGGCCTGCGGGTCATCAGCACGAATATGTCTGTGGGTCCTTGAGTGCCAGCGCGGCTGCGGCAGCCACAGTGTTCCCAGCAGACACGGAGAGGCGCCCCCGCGGGTCTGAGCCTGCACTCCCAGCAGGCTTGTGAGGCGGAGGGATGCTGAGCAGTGTGGCGTGCCCTTCCCTCGCTCACCACCTGGAGGGGCTGGCGGGTGGGGCTCCAGGGTCCACTGGAGGCTGGCCTCTGCAGTCGCCCCTTTCTTCCCTTCTCCTCTCATGGAAGTGCCTGCTGTGGCTGTGGGCGCTTCGCTGCCCATGTGGGGTGTGTCCTGCCCCTGGGTTCTTTTGAGTCCCACGAGGTGCGTTTTTCAGCCCCATGTCCATGTTGCATTTTGAGATGGTCATGGAGGCCATTGGGTGGTAAACGTCCTCTTTGGCCCCTGAGCTGTGAGCACCTCTGGTTCCTGCCTCTCGGAGGAGTTGAAGAATCAGGCCCACACTTCTTGTAGGTAGCTGGCTCCCTTCTGGCCCCAGACCACACCTCAGAGGCCACAGCCCCAGCTCTCCAGTGTCCATGTGCAAGGGCTGGACCCTGTGGTTGTTGTTGACCCCACAGGGTGACCTGGAGATCTCGGTTGGGGGCCGCAGCACACCAAGGGAGAGGTGTGGGGGTGCTGGCTGTGTACTGATGCCCAGCACAGCGCGGTGCCAGTCCTGATCCTGTCGGCTTTGCTGAGCTCGTTGTGGGCAAGGTTTTGGAGCTGGGCAGCCTGCGTGGGGTGCGGGCGACATGCGTTCTAGATGCCGTGGGGCTCTTGGGTTGTGGCCATGAGGGCGGGTGGCTGAAGTGCCTTGCAGGCGGGGTGGGTGGGCATCTGGCCTCCTGAGAGGAGGACGGGATGGAGTTGCAGGTGGTAACTGGGAGGGAAGAGGGAGGGAGGAAGCTCCGGCCACCCTGGACACCCAGGTGGCAGCTACCTAGGGAGTAGGGCCACACCAGGCTAATTTTTGTATTTTTTGTAGAGATGGGATTTCGCCTAGTTGGCCAGGCTGGTCTCGAACTCCTGACCTCAAATGATCTGCCTGCCTTGGCTTCCCAAAGTGCTGAGATTACAGGCATGAGCCACCGCGCCCAGCCTCATTTTTTTTAATAAAAATTTATTTTCTTCCTGTTTTTTTTTTTTTTTTTTTTAGACAGAGTTTTGCTCTGTCACCTAGGCTGGAGAGCAGTGGTGCCATCACAGCTCACTGCAGCCTCAGCTCTTAGGCTCAAGCGATCTTTCCACTTTAGCCTCCTGAGTAACTGGAACTACAGGTGTGCACCATCATGCCTAATTTTTTGTATTTTTTTTGTAGGGATGGGGGGGCAGGGAGTTCACTATGTTACCTAGGTTGGTCTCGAACCCCTGGGCTCAAGTGATCTTTGTGCTTTGGCCTCCCAAAGTAGTAGGATTATAGGTGTGAGCCACTGCTCCCGGCTCACTGTGTCAGTGTAAAAGAACCTGTGACTACTGAAGCGTCTGCCGTGGGGCCTGCACATCAGGGGCCCTTCCAGGGCTGGGGCTCCCGGCTGTGTCATGATGACCTGAACATTCTCCCAACTGACCTTCCTTTCCACGGCGTCCATGGCAGCTTCCCAGGCACATCTGCTGCTCCACTCTACCCTTTGGTACATTGCGTTCGATTAGAAGTCCAGCCATGGATCGGGCGCGGTGGCTCAAGCTGTAATCCCAGAACTTTGGGAAGCTGAGTGGGCGGATCACAAGGTCACGAGTTCCAGACTAGCCTGGCCAACATGGTGAAACCCCATCTCTCCTAAAAAAAAAGAAAAATTAGCTGGGCATGCTGGCATGTGCCTGTAATCCCAGCTACTCAGGAGGCTGAGGCAGGAGAATTGCTTGAACCTGGGAGGTGGAGGTTGCAGTGAGCTAAGATCGTGCCACTGCACTCCAGCCTGGGCGACAGAGCGAGACTCCATCTCAAAAAAAACAAAAACCTGGCCTTGTCATATTTTGACCACAAAACGTTAACCCTGAAAACGGATCTCTGCAGATGCATATAAATGTGAGAGGTTCTAGGAGGAGCCAAGGAACTCGACCAGTTCCCACACGCGGAGTGTTTCAGCCTGTGCCCCAGACCTCACTGTCCCCAGCCACACCCACCCAGGAGGAAGCAAGAAACTTGGCCGATTCCCACGCGGAGACCATTTCGGCCTGTGCCCCAGACCTCAGTCCCCGTCCATGCCCATACTGGCTCCTCTCTTGGTGACAGAGTCTCCCACGCACTGTAAATTGTTCCTCCTCATCCAAGTTGAGCTCCAGACCCCTCTGTGGCAGGGGTGCCGAGGCACAGCTGCACCTCAAGGGGATGTGCCGAGTCCTGGGGCATCCTGGGAGGATTGTGCTCCTGCTGCTCCGAGAGACGCAGGCATGAGACGTGCCTCCCAGGGCATCCTGCCTACGGCCCCTTTCTCTCTCACTTTCCAGGACCTGAGCAGCCCCAGCCAGTACGACACGGGTGTTGCACTGACGGGTCTGTCCTGCTTCGTCACCCCAGACCTTGCCAGAGACCTGGCAAATGACATCATGACGCTGGTGAGTTGGTGAGCGAGCCCACCACCCCTGCGTCTCTGCTGGGGGGATATCTCGGTCAGTTGCACGCCAGGGAAGCTTGGCCACGCGGAAACATGCCGGGGTTCCCAGTGCGTGGTACACCTGAGATAGGAACCAAATCATTGTCGCCTGTTGGGGCAGGTCTTGGGTTGCTTCTATTCCTGTGTTTCTGAGTTCATCTTTGAAGTCATCTTGCTGAGAGAAGGAACAGAGTCTCCCTGATGGGCCAGGCCTGGCTGGGGATGTTTGCCCGAGGCCTGGCAGTGGCTCCTGTCTGAGCTGCCAGTGGGCTTCTGTGCGGTCCTCTTTCCTCCATCCCTGACCACAGCTGGACTCCTCTCTGCCACTCCATTTGTCAAAGGCTACCCCCGAGGCTGTGACAGTCCAAAACCTGGGAAGCCCCTGGAAATTCTGGCCCCAGAAACATCTGTTTTGTACCTGACTTAATCTCCAGCTCATGAGAGGATCTTTGTTCCTTTTCTTTTAAAAAACAGCAGCCAGATTAATAGTGTGGAGGGGGTGTGGTTTCTTCCCTGGGAGGTGCTGTCCTGCGTGGCTGCCTATCTGCCCGGAGGTGTCTAGATGGTGGCCGATGATCTTGGAGATTGTCAGCACAGCCTGCTCAGCTTCTAGATCAGGGGTCAGCAGGCGGCAGTGCAGGGGCACCGCTGGGCCTTCCCTCCACCTGTCATGTCATCTCCAGTGGCCTCAGCTTCGAAGGGCAGAGCCACGTGGTCACGACAGAGGCTGTCTGGCCCATGAAACTGCAAACACTGGCTGCTGGCCTTCCCAGAGTCCTGCACTCTCTAGATTAAAGCAGTGGGGAGCCCATGAGAAGGAGGGTGTCAGCACCCCTCATGGGATGGCTCTGTCAAGACCAGGCAGTTGGAGGCGGCTCCTGGGCTTGATGGCTGGAGGGCTCCCGCCAGGGGACTGAGCAGCTGCAGGGCACAGCCTTGGGGAGTGGGGCTGTAGGCTGTCCCAGCATACCCAGGTTCCCTGGTGACTTTCCAGCCTTCCTCCTCCCCGTGTGGGACCCAGGACCCTGGGGCAGGAAGGCCACAAGGGAGGAGAGCTTGGTCCGGAGGGCAGGCCTGTGGCAGGGGCACAGGAAGGCCAGCTTCCATGTCATCTGAGCCATGCTGTGTGACTCCTGGAGCTGGTGTGCAGCCACAGGCTCAGGCTGGAGGGGCATCTCCTCCCTGTGGAGGAGGGGTGGCGCAGCAGGGGCATGAGCAGGGGTGAGGCGAGGAAGGCTCTGCACAGGCTGAAGCCTGCTGCCCTGCAGATGTCGCACACCAAGCCCTACATCAGGAAGAAGGCCGTGCTGATCATGTACAAGGTGTTCCTGAAGTACCCTGAGTCGCTGCGCCCCGCCTTCCCCCGGCTGAAGGAGAAGCTGGAGGACCCCGACCCCGGTTCGTGGATTTGAGTTAAGCCTGTGCTCTGGGAAGATGTGGTGTTGTTTTTCGGGGGGTGCTGTTGTGGAGGGTGGTGGAGGCCTCTGTCTAGGACCTTGCGGAGCATGCCGGCTGGAGGTGGCCAGGCCTACCTACACTGGGGCAGCCATGGGGGAGGCGTTGGGGGGCTCAGCATGGTGTGTTCTTTCTGGGTGGGTGGGGGGAATAAGATCCAGTGTGGCAGCTGGCAGTGAGCCTGGTGTGTCTCTGAGCGGGGTCGGGGATGAGGGAGCAGAGGTGTCCCCCTCGCCTCCTTATAGGACCAGTGCCTCCAGGGGGCGCCTTCTGCAGGGCAGGGGACGATCCAGACCGTGTGTCCCTCAAAGGAGCCTCCACCTCACATGACTGTTATGCATTTGTGGTGTGGTGACTGCGGGACACTGCTCAGATTCAGCGTCACTGAGTTTCCCTGGGCTGTGTGTGTGAAGCCTCTGGCGCATGGCAGGCATGGGTCTCTGGAACCCAAAGCCAGCCCACAGGAATCCACAGCCCTGCGTGTGGGAGGGGAGACCCCAGCTCTGAGCACGGGACCCAATGGGTGAGCTTCTCCTTGGAGTGCTGGGCACACATGCAGCAGGAAGGCTCCCCCCAGCCCTGAGCCTGGGACACGATGGGTGAGCTTCTCCCTGGAGTGCTGGGCACGTACGCGGCAGGAAGGCTCCCTGGGCCCCGCTGGCGGGACAGCTGCTTCTGGAGCCCCTCATGCTGAAACCACTCAGAGGACTGCCTTCGGGCTGTCCTGAGCGCCGTGAGGCCGTGCGCACTGGTGCCTGGCAACAGCGCTGAACAGCGCTTTCTCAGCGCCAGGAGCTGGCGGCTGTGGCCTGTTCCCTGGAGGCTCAGGCCTGTGGCCGCTGTCCTTGTCATCAGGAGGAGGTGGCAGAGCCAGGGTCATGTTCAGTGGGAGCTGCCGCAGGCTCCAGAACTTGCTGGCAGGTTGGGAAGACAGTGGGATGGTTTTCTAAGTGGAAGACGGGCTTCATGCTGATGAGGGCCCCTTGCTCCCCAGGGGTTCAGTCGGCCGCCGTCAATGTCATCTGCGAGCTGGCCAGACGCAACCCCAAGAACTACCTGTCCCTGGCCCCGCTCTTCTTCAAGCTGATGACGTCTTCCACCAACAACTGGGTCCTCATCAAGATTATCAAACTGGCAAGTACTGCCCGGGGATGTGGCGTCTTCCTCCTGCGTGGGGTGTTCCCTATTGGTGACCGTGGCCCTGCTGTCCCCGCAGTTCGGTGCTCTGACCCCTTTGGAGCCACGGCTGGGCAAGAAGCTGATCGAGCCCCTCACCAACCTCATCCATAGGTGAGCGCAGGATGTGCATGATGGGGGCGGGCGGGCTTCACAGGGTCCGGGGTCTGAGTGGCGGGGCAGGCGGCCTCCATAGGGTCCGGGGTTGGAGCGGCTGGCAGCCCAGCCCCAGTGGGGTATAGCAGGATCTGGATGTGAAGCAGCTGAAAGATGGAAGGCTCATGTGTCCAGCAGACCCTCCCTCCTAGAGTGTAAGCACATGGTGACCTTCGTGGGCACTGGACTCTTTGTGCTGCTAAAGACATTTAGGGAGTTTGCGTTTTCTTTTTTTTTTTAGATGGAGTCTTGCTATGTTGCCCAGGCTAGAGTCCAGTGGCGCAATCTCAGCTCACTGCAACCTCCACCTCCTGGGTTCAAGTGATTCTCTTGCCTCAGCCTTCCAAGTATCGGGGATTACAGACACCTGTTACCACACCCAGCTAATTTTTGTATTGTTTTGTTTTGTTTTGAGACAGTCTCGCTTTGTAACCAGGCTAGAGTGCAGTGGTGCTATCTCTGCTCACTGCAACCTCCGACTCCCTGGTTCAAGCAATTCTCCTGCCTCAGCCTCCCAAGTAGCTGGAATTACAGGCACGCACCACCATGCCCAGCTAATTTTTGTATTTTTAGTAGAGACGGGGTTTCACCATGTTGGCCAGGATGGTCTCGATCTTCTGACCTTGGGTGATCCATCCGCCTCAGCCTCCTTAAGTGCTGGGATTACAGGTGCGAGCCCCCACGCCCGGCTCTAATATATGTATTTTTTGTAGAGATGGGGTTTCATCATGTTGCCCAGGCTGGTCTCAAATTCCTGACCTCAGTTGATCTGCCTGCCTCGGCCTCCCAAAGTAATTTGTACTTTTGGTAGACACTGGGTTTCACCAAGTTGGTCAGTCTGGTGTCAAACTCCTGACCTCAAGTGATCCATCCACCTTGGCCTCCCAAAGTGCTGGGATTATAGGTGGGAGCCACTGCACCCCGTTTGCCGTGACTTTCAGATGCAATCATGTGTCACTTAGCGACAAGGTCACATTCACAGAAGGGTGTCATTAGGACATTTCTTCATGTGAGCAGCTTAGCGTGCACTCTCACATCTCGCTGGTAAAGCCCACCACACTCCTAGGCCATGTGGCATGGCCCATTCTCTTGGGCTGCAGCCCTGCCCTGCTGGCGACTGTAAAGCTTTAAGCAGCTATGACTCCATGGTGAGGATCTGTGTGTCTGAACACATCTAAACATAGAAAAGGGCCAGGAGCCATGGCTCATGCCTGTAATCCCAGCACTTTGGGAGGCCAAAGTGAGTAGATGATTTGAGGTCAGGAGTTCGAGACCAGCCTGGCCAACATGTTGAAACCCTTCCTCTATAAAAATAAGATACAAAAATTAGCTGGGTGTGGTGGCGGATGCCTGTGATACCAGTTGCTCGGGAGGCTGAGGTAGGAGAATCACTTGAACCCGGGAGGCAGAGGTTGCAGTGAGCCGAGATTGCACCACTGCACTCCAACCTGGGTAACAGAGTGAGACTCCATTTCAAAAAAAAAAAAAAAAACTCTAGAAAAGGCGCAGTAGGAAGGCGGTGTTCCCATCTTACAGGCTGCTGGGGTTGCGCGGTCCCTCCCTGCCTGGACGCTGCCAGGGCCCCCGGCTACAGTAGGATTGCTCACATGCCCTTCCTGGGATGTTGAGATGGTGACCCGTCGAGCACCATTGGCCTTGGAGAGCAGGGCATAGGCTCCCTCCTGGGCACACTCCCTGGGCTGTGGGGCCGAGGCCGTCTCCAGCTGAGCCACCGCCATAGAGTCACTGCGTCTGCCAAGGCCCCCAGTCCTCATGCCACTTCCCTGTGTTCCCTTCCTCAGCACGTCTGCCATGTCCCTCCTCTACGAATGTGTGAACACCGTGATCGCAGGTGAGGACTGGTACTCTCCCTGTCTGGAAGGGCTGGCACTGCCAGGCTGGGGTCTTGGGTGAGGATAGGAGGGCGCCAGGCCTGGTGTCCCCAAGCACCACACCACTGCTAAGGCGGCCACGAGTCCCCACCCACTTGATGCTGGTTGTGTGCTCTGGGCCCCTGTGACTGGCCTACATTGCTTTTTAAAATATATTTGTTCCTACCTGGACAATCTATATACCTGTTTCAAGAAAAAAAATTACCATCTAGTTTTATATTCAAATAAACTGGCCAGGCACGGTGGCTCACGCCGTCAGTGAGTGTAGGTGCTGGCCGTGGTGCTGACCAGGTTGTCTTTGCAGTGCTCATCTCCCTGTCCTCCGGCATGCCCAACCACAGCGCCAGCATCCAGGTACGTCCCGTACGGGCTGGAGCTTCTCCACCCTGTGGCCAAGGTACTGGTCCCACACACTGTCCTTGGGGCTCAGGAGAGCACCGTGGTGTGTCTGTGGGGTGGAGGCGTGGGGTGCTGAGGAGCTGGGGAGAGCGCCCGTGGGAAGCAGGGCCTCCCTTGTGCCTAGTGGCCCATGTGGGCCCTGTTTGTTTTCCTCCTGGGCTTTGGTGGTTGGGCGGGTTGACCTTGGGCCTTTGGCCAGGTGGGGGTTGAATCTGGACATACCTGGGGCGGCCCAGGGACAGCAGAGTTCAGCCTTGGTTTCAGAGGGTGGAAGTAGCGTCATGTTTGCTTTTCAGCTTTGTGTCCAGAAATTAAGGATATTGATCGAGGACTCGGATCAGAACTGTGAGTCGCCCCTCTCCAGTGCTGTCGTTTCCCTGTCCCACCTCTGTGAAGTTAGGGGTTCTCCCAGGGTGAGGAGGAAGTGGACCTTGGCTCACTCTCTGGCAGATGGCACCCTGCTTGAGAGGTGTTCCTCTGACAGTGCCCCGAGGCACCCTTGCACCCCAACCCATCTGCATGGGGTGGCTGGTCTCCCTGTGTCCAGGCCGAAGGTGTTCAGATGCTGAGCCTCATGCCAGCCTTCACAGGCAGGGTCCCTCTGAGCTCCAGTCCCTGTGGAGATGCCGGGGGCGTGGCAAAGGCCCCCACTGCCGGGGTCTTGGCAGTTGGACGGATGCCACTCGCTGAGCACCTCGCTGCGAGATTCCCTGACATTTCAGTCTCTGCATGTTTCTGCAGGGGTGCGTGAGGCTGTGTGTGAGAGCAGCGCACGGCGCCCCTGCCCAGGTGCCAGCCCGCGTGCGAATGTCCTCGTGCTGCCCTGTGAGGAGTTAGAATCAGCGGCCTCTACCTGGTACCTGGGCCGAGGGGCACGGTGGTGTTTTGGATGCTCATTTTGCAGCTAGGCCTTTTTGTTTAGAGCAGGAGTTGGCAGACTCTTTAAACAGCCCAGATAGTGGAGTGGCCCCCATCCGAGGCTTCAGGTACCCCCATCAGTGACAGTCCAGAAATAGGCAAGCACCGCAGTCAGGTGTTCCCAGAGAGACCATGTTCACCTGCCTTTCCTCTGTTGTCAGTTGTTAGTTACTATTATTAGTTAATATTAGTATTAATCTTTTTTTTTTTTTTTTTAAGAGATGGGGTTTCACCATGATGGCCAGGCTGGTCTTGAACTCCTGACCTCAGGTGATCCACCCACCTCGGCCTCCCAAAGTGCTAGGATTACAGGCATGAGCCACTGCGCCCGGCCCAGTATTAGTTAATCTTTTACCGTGCCTCATTTACACACTAAACTTCACCACAGGACCATAAGCATAAGAAAAACAAACATGCAGGGCTCAGTACCATCCACAGTGTCAGGCTTCCACGGGGAGTCACGGGCCCATCCCCCATGGGTAGGTGGGGACTGCTGCATTTTCTCTGTGGACCGCATGGTCTCTCTCTGCTCAGTGCCGCCTTGTGGCCTGAAAGCCGCCGTAGATGGCAGTATGTGAACAGATTCAGCTGTGTGCCCTGTGGCTGGGGTGGCCCTGGCTTAGGTGGTGGCATCTGTGCCTCATGCCCAGGGCCCTTAGCTCTCTGTGAGCTAGTTTGGGCCAGTTGGGTGGACAGTGAGTACCAGGTACGGGTGAGAGGGTACCTGATGGTGTCGGAGTCTTCTCTGCATTCTCCCCTGTGCTGGCTGGGCGGGGAGAGGACAGCTGAGAGCAGCTACTGTAATATGGTAGTAGGTAGGGGAGGCCTTCCCGAGCGGCAGCCTGCACCCCAGCTCCCAGGGAGGGGCTCTGCCAGGTGACATCCCCTGTGGTGAGCACCAGCTGCGGGACTTGTTCTGTCCACCCCAGGGTACCAGGCCTGGAGAGCCTTGTTCCATGCATGCAGCCTGCTGTCTGTGTCCGTCCCAGTGACCGGCTCTGGCCTCTCTCCACAGTGAAGTATCTGGGGCTGCTGGCCATGTCCAAGATCCTGAAGACCCACCCCAAGTCCGTGCAGTCCCACAAGGACCTCATCCTGCAGTGCCTGGACGACAAGGATGAGTCCATCCGGCTGCGGGCCCTGGACCTGCTCTATGGGATGGTGCGTCCCCGCCGCCTGCTGTCCACTGCCTGGCCTGCCTTCTCTAAGGGACATGAAGTGTCGAGTGCAGAGCCACGTGGACTGTGGGGGTCACAAGCCCCTCGCACTCAGGGCCCTCAGCAAGTGTGGTGGGGTGGGGCAGGGGGCATGAGCCCTGGTCCACAGCTGTCTTGGAGGGCCTGTGTCGCCGGGGCTGGGACCGGGCCTGCAGAACAGACTGTGCTGGACCGGTTGCTGCTTCCTGGCTGGGGGCCATGTGCCTCTGACCTACCCCGCATTGGGGGCCTGCTGCCTCCCTGGGGTCGATCTGTGAACTGGGGTCCGCCTGTGTCCTGTGGATTCTGTCTCAGGAGCAGGTGTTTGGTGCCTGACCAAGGAGCCCCCAAGTGGGGTCCGCCCTCACCACTGTCCCCACGCTCTCGCCCAGGTGTCCAAGAAGAACCTGATGGAGATCGTGAAGAAGCTGATGACCCACGTGGACAAGGCAGAGGGCACCACCTACCGCGATGAGCTGCTCACCAAGATCATAGACATCTGCAGCCAGTCTAACTACCAGTACATCACCAACTTTGAGTGGTGCGTCCTGCTTCCAGGGCGCAGCCGGGGGTGGGGAGGCTGTGGTACCGCTCACCCACCGCCCTGCTCACCCGCCACGCTCACCCACAGGTACATCAGCATCCTGGTGGAGCTGACCCGGCTGGAAGGCACACGGCACGGCCACCTCATCGCTGCCCAGATGCTGGACGTGGCCATCCGAGTGAAGGCCATCCGCAAGTTTGCCGTGTCTCAGATGTCCTCGCTGCTTGACAGCGCACACCTGCTAGCCAGCAGCACCCAGCGGAACGGGATCTGCGAGGTGCTCTATGCTGCTGCCTGGATCTGCGGGGAGTTCTCGGAGTGAGTGGATGCTGGGCCTCCGGGCTGGCAGTTTCACCATGCTCCTGAGGGGTAGTGACCAGGGACATCCTGGCAGACCTTCCCGCTGTCTGGCCTTGACCTGCCGCCCCAGCCGCCTTGCAGGCTCATGGGCTCCCAGCAGCCATCCCCTGACAGTGGCCGGGTCCGCTCCCCTTTTACAGGGTGGGTCTGCGCCACCTTTTCTGCTCTCTGGCAGCTGGGGCGCTCCCAGGAGATTGTAGATCCCGTGGCACCAGGACAGGGAGCTGGGAGGTTCGATGGGATGGGTTGCAGATGGGGGTGCTGGCCCTGGGTGTCTGCAAGGCTCAGCCCAGCTGTGCGGGTGGCAGCCCCTCTGAGCCCTGCCTTGCCATAGGTCAGGTGGGAGCTCTGTGTGGCACTGAGGTGGCCCAGGGAGGCGCCTGCTCAGCCCCAGCCTGCCCACGCCAGGCCCCTCTGGGAGCACAGGTCTCAGTGCCAGATTCCAGGCGGGCCGCAGGAATGGATCCTGGAGACACGGCCCCTCTGTCTCCAGGAGCGTCAGGTTCCCTCTGCCGTCTCCGGGAGCGTTAGGCTCTCTCTGGCCGAGAAGACAGATCACAGCCACTGCTTGGAGGTGGGAATGTGTCGCTGAGACTCACGGTTCTCACACCAGTCTGAATTTCCAGAGGCTCTTGGAAAGTTACAAGATTTGCCACTATGCCCCAGTGCCTCGGGTCTGAGCCGTGAGCACCACAGGCCTCTGCCTGCCGCCCGTCACTGCCACAGCGAGCACTCCCTGCCCTGGGTCTGCCCTGGCTTAGGGAGGGCCCGACTTCCAGGATCCTGAAAGGGTCCCCAGCCAGCCTGCATCCTCAAGATGAGCCCATCTGTTATTTTCTTTTCTTTCTTTTTTTTTTCTTTTGAGACAGTCTTGCTCTGTCATACAGGCTGGAACGCAGTGGCGCAGTCTCAGCTCACTGCACCCTCCGCCTCCTGGGTTCAACTGATTCTCCTGCCTCAGCCTCCCAAGTAGCTGGGACTACAGGCGTCCGCTATCACACCCAGTTAACTTTTTGTATTTTTAGTAGAGACAGGGTTTCACCATATTAACCAGGATGTCTCAATCTCCTGACCTTGTGATCTGTCTGCCTCAGCCTCCCAAAGTAGTGGGATTACAGGTGTGAGCCATCGTGCCAAGCCATCATTTTCTTATCGGGACTAAAATCGAATAGAAACATTTCAAGTCCCAAGGTATCGTGTCAGATGTCAGTGAGACTCACCACCCCACCCCCGGGCCCCGCTGTCCTGCACTTCAGGGTCTCCTAGTTCCTTCTGCTGCCGGCCCGTCCTGCTCATCCTTCCAGGGCACAGCCCCTGAGCCCCACTGTCCTGCAGATGAGGGCTCCCGGGTTCATCTGCTCTGGCCTGTCCTGCTCGTCCTCCCCGGGCTGGCTGCACAGTTGACCCTGTTGTCATTTCTTCTTCTGACCTTTCCACCATTCAGTAGCTTTGTCACCTCCATGACTCCGCCTTGTTCGTGGTATGGGCCACTAACGGCCCCTCTTTCTTCCAGTTCATGTCTCAGCCCCTGGAGCCTGCTCAGGGTCTGGGAGGGGCCCAGAGTCACCTCGTTTGTGACACCCAGGCTTCCTGGGTCCTCACCTGCTGGGGAGGAGCCCCCGGGTGGGCATCCTGTAGCCTCACAGCGTCTCCTGTCCGCAGGCATCTGCAGGAGCCGCACCACACGCTGGAGGCCATGCTGCGGCCCAAAGTCACCACACTGCCCGGCCACATCCAGGCCGTGTACGTGCAGAACGTGGTCAAGCTATATGCCTCCATCCTGCAGCAGAAGGAGCAGGCCGGGGAGGCTGAGGGCGCCCAGGCCGTCACCCAGCTCATGGTGGACCGGCTGCCGCAGTTTGTACAGAGCGCAGACCTGGAGGTGCAGGAGCGGGTGAGGCTGCACTCCGAGCTGGACGGGGTCCCAGGAGCCCGCGGCGGCCAGATCGACAGGGCCTCGCCTCCTCTTCCAAAGCTGCTCGCTGAGATTCCTGTCGCTGCTTGTGCCGTCTGGGGCTTGGGGTTGGTCGGTGGGGCCTGGAGGTCAGCAGGACGGGTCTGTCAGGAGCACCGCGGCAGGTCTCGGGAGTGCTGCTCTGGCCACAGGAAGAGCTTGCTTCAAGTGCGGTGAGACAGCAGGGGCGAGAGCTGTGACAGCCGAGGCTGTTTCTCGTGCCCTGCAGGTGATGGGTTCTCAGTGAAGCAGACCGCACACCTGTGCCAGGTGATGCCCACCAGTTCACAGCTCTCGGTTGTGTTTTTTTTTTTTTTGAGACGGAGTTTCGTTCTTTTTCCCAGGCTGGAGTGCAGTGGTGCGATCTTGGCTCACTGCAACCTCCGCCCCCTGGAGGTTCAAGTGATCCTCCTGCCTCAGCCTCCCCAGTAGCTGGGATTATAGGTACCTGCCACCACGCCTAGCTGATTTTTGTACTTTTAGTAAAGACAGGGTTCCGCCCTGTTGGCCAGGCTGGTGTCAAACTCCTGATCTCAAGTGGTTCATCCGCCTCAGCCTCCCAAAGTGCTGGGGTTACAGGTGTGAATCATCTTGCCTGGCTCCCAGGTACCTGTGAGACAGGGTGGGAGTGGCGTTGGCCCATCTGGCGGTTGAGGAGACCCAGCCTTAGACGCTATGTGGGGTGTGGCCCCGGCTCCTCTGCACAGTGGCATTACCTGAGGGCTGGCCATGATCCTTGGCCCGTGGCCGCTGTTGGAGCTGCCCAGCTTGGCTGTGTCTGAGGTGGAGCCAGCACAGAGGCCGGGAGCCCACAGGACGAGGGAGTAGTGCTTCTGGTCTCGGGGCACAGAGCTCCCTGTCATGCCCCTGTCTCCATTCTCTTTGTGGACTGTGTGTTTCCACTGCTTCCTGGCAAGGATCATGATGCTGGAGACAGCTCGAGGGCTGGGCTGTGTGTGGCTGCTGGAGGGGCCATGCCACCTGGTGTCCTGAGGGTGGCCAAGCGGCCGTCCAGGCAGGTGGCAGTGGTGACTCCTGCGTTCTCCTCAGGCGTCCTGCATCCTGCAGCTGGTCAAGCACATCCAGAAGCTTCAGGCTAAGGATGTGCCTGTAGCAGAGGAGGTCAGTGCCCTCTTTGCTGGGGAGCTGAACCCAGTGGCCCCCAAGGCCCAGAAGAAGGTTCCAGTCCCTGAAGGGTAAGGATACAGTGCGGGGTCATTGTAGCCACAGCCCTGACGTGGTCCCCTGATGCCTGGAGGCACAGCGGCAGCTGCTGCAACCTGGACAGCCCAGGAGGGTGAGGGGCTGATGGGAGGCCTTGGGCGTTTGTGTCCCTCACATGGACCCACCCAGGGCTCGTGCTGGTTATGGGACCTTGCTCGTGCTCGGGGCTGCTCCCTGGGAAGTAGGCCTGCTCCCACCCTCACCATAAACCTCTGGGGCCCTCTGAGCCCTCCGTGGGGGCCCCACTGTGACCTTGTCGCAGGCTTCCTGGGTCCCTGCATCCTCTCTAAGGGGCAGTGACAGCTGCCTCACTGTCCCTGGGTGGGTGGCGGGCTCCATTCTTAGGGGTATCCCATGGCCAGACACATGGGGAGCCTGCTCAGGGTGGACGCCTGCAGGTGCGTGCTCCGTCGCACACTGTCCTGTGTGACCCTCCTGTCTGCGCAGCCTGGACCTGGATGCCTGGATCAACGAGCCGCTCTCCGACAGCGAGTCAGAGGATGAGAGGCCCAGAGCTGTCTTCCACGAGGAGGAGCAGCAGCGGCGCCCCAAGCACCGGCCGTCTGAGGCGGACGAGGAGGAGCTGGCCCGGGTGAGCTGCTAGGTGCCCCTGGCGGCCCTCGCCTCCTCCCTCCCTCCCAGGGAGTCTTTGAGGCTCCTGACACCAGAGCCCTGTTCTGTCGGCTCAGGATTGTACGCCGCTGTCTTCCAGGAAGCCCCAAATGGGTATTTCATGTTACGGTTGAGTTTCAGTGAGTTTCATTGAAGAAGGGAGTATCGTCTCTAGATCTGGGAGCCCCCCAAGGAGCCCCCGACCTGCAGCCAGGGGCCTGTAGGTGCCTTGGCGGGGCGCCCTCACCACCCCACAGCTGCTGCAAGACACTGCACCGTGTGCAGCCCACAAGACCAGAGGCTGAGGCAGGGGAGGGAGGCCCCTGGACCCCCACCTCTGGAGGGGGATGCAGCCCCTGGGCCCCATGTGGGGCTGCACCTTGCCCTGCTCACCTGAGCTGGGAGGCCAGCCCCTCCCATAGCCTTCGCCTCCCATCCTGCACCCGCAGAGGGGGATGCCCAGCGTGGGCTGCATGCGGGGCTTTGTTTGCCTGCACCCTCCAGGCCATGCTTTCGGGCAGCCCTGGCTCCGGGCCCTGCAGCCCCAGCTTGTCTGAGCACTGCTCGTCAGCAGCCAGGTGGCCCCAGCAGGTCAGCGGCCTCTGTGGGTCCTGGTCCTGGCCTGGCCTGGAGGCTTGGGTGTCCCTGCCTCCTAGAGGGCTAGCGATTCCTTTCCCCAGGTCGAGTTCCTTCCAGCTGTGGGCCTTGGTTTCCCTGTCAATAAAAGCTCAGTGGTGAAACCTTCAAAGATCCAGCCTCCTCTGGCTGGGCCGCTGCTGGTGGGGACGTCCATGGAGGGATATCACACCTGCTTCTCAGACTCACCCATGCCCTGTCCCGCAGCGCCGCGAGGCCCGGAAGCAGGAGCAGGCCAACAACCCCTTCTACATCAAGAGCTCGCCGTCGCCACAGAAGGTAAGGCAGAGCCCTGGGCTCTGTCCCTCAGCACGCACTATCCTTGCCGTCTGTGCCCCGCGCCATTCCTGAGTTTCAGGCTCCCCCAGGCAGATCCTGAGTGGAGCTGGGGACATGCAGTGACCATGAGGAGCCTGGGAGGGGCAGTGCCTCCCTGGGGGCCCTGTTTATCGGAAGCCTCCAGTCTGGGGTCCCCACTTCGTGTTTTCGGCACCCAGCTGCTGTCCAGCCCTGACCCCCACCATTGTGGGCGAGCTGCTGCCTCACTCTGGGCTTGAGGCCATGTTACTTTCCTCATTTGAGGAGAGAAAGTGGACAAGGATTTGTGGCCAGTGCAGTGTCTCCTGTCTGTAATTCCAGCTGCTCGGGAAGCTGAGACAGGAGAATCGCTTGAACCAGGAAGGCAGAGGTTGCAGTGAGCTGAGATCATGCCACTGTGCTCCAGCCTGGGCCACAGAGCAAGACTTTTGTCTCAAAAAAAAAAAAAAAAAAATGACAAGGATTTGCTTCTCCCTTTGCAGTAGGCCTGCAGGGTCGCTCGAGTGTCAAGCTTTCCAGCCCTCACTGTCTTTAAGAGTTGGGTCCTCTGGATGCATTTGCTCACAGCGTTCCTCGAGGCCTGGGGTTCCGGCAGGATCCCTGGCTTCTGAGGATGTTGGACCGAGAGGCTCATGGTCATGCCTGGATGTTGCTTTTGCAGCGGTACCAAGACACACCGGGTGTGGAGCACATTCCTGTGGTGCAGATTGACCTCTCTGTCCCTTTGAAGGTTCCAGGCAAGTGTCTCCAGTGTTACAGGGCGCGCTTGTTGCGTGGGCCGTGGGGCGCTCCTGCCGCCTTCCCCGTGAGCACCTGGGCCCGGTCTGAGCACCCGCCTGCCTGCAGGGCTGCCCATGTCGGACCAGTACGTGAAGCTGGAGGAGGAGCGGCGGCACCGGCAGAAGCTGGAGAAGGACAAGAGGAGGAAGAAGAGGAAGGAGAAGGAGAAAAAGGACAAGCGCCGCCACAGCTCCCTGCCCACGGAGAGTGACGAGGACATCGCCCCTGCCCAGCAGGTGGACATCGTCACTGAGGAGATGCCGGAGGTCAGCTCGCTGGAGGGCCCAGCTCAGGGGCGCCCACCTTTCAGCACACGTGTGTCCTCAGGGCCGTGCACAACAGCCTCTCCCTGAGGTCTTCCCCGCCCCAGAGAGCATAGAGGAGAGACTTCTGTATCCTGTAGTGCACACCCCCAGTCACCCGCGCTGGGCCGAGGCTTCTGTGTCCTGCAGCGCACGCCCCCACTCACCCACGCTGGGCCGAGGCTTCTGTGTCGTGCAGCGCACACCCCTACTCACCCGCGCTGGGCCCAGGCTTCTGTGTCCAGCGCACACCCCTACTCACCCGTCCTGGGCTGGCAGCTTTAGCGGCAGATGCTGGGCTGTTGCTTCCTGAGGCCTGGCTGCCCTTGGTGTCTGCACGCCGATCAGAGCCTCTGTGGCGGAGCCATGTTGCTGCCCACCTGCATGTGTGGCGCTTGTGGGCATGGCCCTGGTTGTCTCAGGCAGTCCCACTGCGTCCAAGGTAGATGGGGTCCACCAGGCTGCAGGGCGGATGTCACTGATGGCGTTCCCTTCTTCCTGTCAGAACGCTCTGCCCAGTGATGAGGATGACAAAGACCCCAACGACCCCTACAGGGCTTTGGACATTGACCTTGATAAGTGAGTCCATGTGGGTTCAGGGTGAGGGTGGAGATCACAGCTGGTTGCTTCCCTTCCTCCTGTCCTCCCTTCTGAGCAGGGCCTGGCTCTACAGAGTGGGCAGGCTGGGGCGGGGTGTGGCTGGGGCGGGGCTCTGGAGGGTGGGCGGGCTGGGGTGGGGAGCTGGCAGGCCTTCCCCAGGCGACATCCTCACTGCACTGCTCCTGGCTGGCCTTCCCAACCAAGACCCTGAGTGTGGGTTCTGAGGTGTCCAGGCCTGGGGTGCTCTGGAGGTCACCAGGCCGTGATAGGGCAGGGTGCGGCCACCACAGACCCTCCCATGGCAGGCTTAGCAGGCGATGTTGGGCAGATCCTTGTCAGGCCATGGCCGGGGGCCAGGGGCAGGAGGAGCAGGTCCTGCGCTGCGTGGCCTGGGTTGTCCTGGGCATACACTTGGACACACTACATACTCAGCGGTCCTGGGGCGTGGCCGGCGGTGCTGATGTGTGCCCCGGCCATCCCCTTTGCAGGCCCTTAGCTGACAGCGAGAAGTTGCCTGTTCAGAAACACAGAAATGCCGAGACATCAAAATCCCCTGAGAAGGAGGACGTTCCCGTGGTAGAAAAGAAGAGCAAGAAACCCAAGAAGAAAGAGAAGAAGCACAGAGAGAAAGGGAGAGACAAGGAGAAGAAGAAGGAGAAGGAGAGGAAGGTGAGGACCACGCCCAGGGCGGCATCCTCCTCCATTCCCCTCCCTTGCCCTGAGCTCACAGACGGCTGGGGACAGCAGCGAGCTCCGGGGAAATGGCCATGAGTCTGAGGCAGCGAGCGCCAGCCTCCTCACTGTGCAGCCCAGGGGAGCACGAAAGCAGCGTCAGGGGAGCTGCCCGTGTGCCTGTGTCAGGGAGACCTGAGGACCCGACAGTCTGGTGGGTGAGCCCTGTCCTCACCCATGTTGAGAGCTCAGCATGGTTGAGACGCCGCCCTCACATGCCGCCCTCACATGCAGCTCCAGAACCCCTTCTGCAGCGTCTGAGTGTAGAGTTTCACAGTGAAAGAAACGGGGTTTTCTTTTTTTTGAGATGGAGTTTCGCTCTTGTAGCCCATGCTGGGGTGCAGTGGCACCATCCTGGCTCATTGAACCTCTGCCTCCCGGGATCAAGTGGTTCTCCTGCCTCAGCCTCCTGAGTAGCTGGGATTACAGGCACACACCACCATGCCTGGCTAATTTTGTATTTTTAGTAGAGACAGGGTTTCTCCATGTTGGTCAGGCTGGTCCTGAACTCCTGACCTCAGGTGATCTGCTCACCCCAGCCTCCTAAAGTGATAGGATTATAGGCGTGAGTCACTGCACCCAGCTAAAAATGGATTTTTAAAAGGAGCACATGTTCTCAGGGCCTGGGGGCCTTTCCACACCCACGTCACGGGGCCTCAGCGGATACGAGTCTTCTCACCACTGGAATGGTGCATACCCATGCACAGATCTGTCCCTGGCCGCCTTCTGGCAGCGACAGCCAGAGCCAATAGCGCCGGCTGAGGACGTCGTCGTGAGCTCCTGGATTCCCAGGCTCTGCAAGGCCCAGTTGGTCCAGGGCCCTGGGGGCCAGCAAGGGCAGCAGGTGGGGCCTGCCATTCCTGGCCCCTCTTCCCAGGACTGTGCACTACATTTGCGGACAGACTGTCTTGTGGTTTCAGGCTGCGGACCTGGACTTCTGGCTATCTACCACCCCACCGCCTGCCCCCGCCACTGCCCCTGTTCCATCCACGGTAAGAGATTGGCAGCTGGCTGGTGCTGGCTTTGGGTGTCTCCAGAGGTCATGCGGGCACTCGGCAGAGCCCTGGGTCACCTGAGGCCCTGTGCCTTCGAGGTCAGCACCGTCCATCTGTGGAACCCGAGCTGAGTGGAGCCGGGGTCACACTCCCGGGTCCTGATGGGCCAAGCAGGGACCAGGGGAAGGGAAAGTCAGCCAGAGCCTCTGCACCCACGGGCTCCCTGTCACTCGGAGGGCACCTTGGCCTCTCAGGTGGGGTGAGGGTGAGCCAAGGGCATGTGGTGTGGGGGGCTGCCTGGAGTGCAGTGGAGTGGGTCCCCTCATTGCCCATCGTGAGCCCCGAGCCCCGACTCCCTGCAGGAGGAGGTCGGTGTGAACGCCGTCACTGCCCCGAGAGACGAGTGTGAGGACACCAAGACGGAGGCGCAGGGCGAAGAGGACGGTGCTGAGGGGCAAGAGCAGGACAAGGTGAGGCTGTCGCCCCCGGGGGCTGTGGAGGGCCGCGTGGGCCCAGCACCCCCACGTGGGGCTGTACACGGCTCAGCCACCCAGGTCCCAGGGCAGCCCCGCCCTCGCCTTTGCCTTGGTGGTCTCATGGGCCTTTTGTGCTTGTGGTTCTGCGCCCTAAGCCTGAGTCCGTAACTTTTCTTTTTTAATAACCACCTTTTTTTGGTGTGTTTTTTTTTTGGGCGGGGGAGACTGTCGCTGTGTTGCCCAGGCTGGAGTGCAGTGGCACAATCTCAGCTCACTGCAACCTCTGCCTCACGAGTTTAAGCGATTCTCCTGCCTCAGCCTCCCAAGTAGCTGGGATTACAGGCGCGTGCCACCACGCCCAGCTAACTTTTTATATTTTAGTAGAGACGGGGTTTCACTGTGTTGCCCAGGCTGGTCTTGAACTCCTGAGCTCAGGCAATCTGCCCACCTCAGCCTCCCAAAGTGCTGGGATTACAGGCGTGAGCCATTGCACCCAGCCTTTTAATAACCTCCTTATTCACATATGATTCACAAGTCTAATAGAGTTTACTCATTTAAAGTATGTGTACGGTGGTTTTCCATAGATTCAGAGTTGTGGAACCAGCATCCACTCTGTCTAGTTCCAGAACTTTCCGTCACCCCTAAAGAAGCCCCATTCCCTCCAGCCGTCACTCCTCATTCCCTTCCCAGCCCTGGCACTTACGCATCCTCGTCCTGTCTTTGCCGGCGTTTCATAGAAATGGGATCGTACACTGCGTGGCCTTTTGGGTCTGATGTCTCACTGAGCGTGATGTCCTCAAAGTGCATCCGATCCGTGCTGTGGCTTGAGTCAGAGCCTGGTTCTGTTCGTGGCTGGGTCACGTTCCAGTGTGTGGCGAGGCCACACTGTGCGGAACCCATTCCTCCGTGGACAGGCCACGCTGTGCGGACCCCATTCCTCCGTGGACAGGCCACGCCGTGGACAGGCCCCGCTGTGCGGACCCACTCTGTGGATAGCCACTTGGGCTGCTTTCACTGTGTGGCGACAGGGCGTGCCGCTTTGAACAGTCGTGCAGTGTGTGTGGACGTGTGTGTGCCGTCGGGTGTGTGCGTGGGCATGGGTTGCTGCTTCAGGTCTGGTGTCCTCGCCAGTTTGCCCTGCATGGCTCCCTGCTCAGCCAGGACTGTTCCCTGAGCTGCTGAGGCGCCTGCTGCCAGTCAGGGACAGCCTGGCCTCCGTTGAGCTGGGTCCGATCTGAGCTGGGCCCCACTAGGCCTGAGGCATGGCTGGTCCTGCAACCCCACCCAGGCACGTGGGACCCTCAGCCTGAGCAGCCCGGCCTGTGGCCCCCGCCTCGTGAGCAGGGCACAGCGGAGCGGCTTGGGGACTGACACTGCCCCTCCTCCTGCTCCAGAAATCTCCCAGGCCTCGGAAGAAGAAGCACAGGAAAGAGAAGGAGGAGCGCAGCAAGGGCAGGAAGAAGTCCAGGAAGCAGCCTCCGGGCAGCCAGGACGCGGCTGGGGAGGCGGCGCAGGAGCCCATGCAGAATGGCGCGCCCGAGGAGGAGCCGCTCCCGGTGAGGGGTACTTCAGCGCCCCCGCCCCACGCCAGGGCTCCTGGCGGGCTGCAGGCTGCTCCGCACTCCTGCTGCCTCCGTGCGGGAGAGAACTGAGCAGATTCCAGAAGAAGCTGAGCTGGCTGGGGCAGGGGCCTGGCTTGGGCCCGCAGCCCCACATTCAGCACTCCCATGGTGGGCTGTGCGGTCCTGGGAGCCGGGGATCCCTCACAGGCCCCTCGGAAGCCCCCTCGCCCCAAGCATCCTTGGAGTCATGGCATTTGACCTCGGATATTGGGCAGCACTGGAGTTTTCGTTGGGACAGAGCTCGGGGCCTGGCCTTTGAGGCTGACATGCCTTTTTTCTCTCCAGCCCGAATCCAGCTACTCCCTCCTCGCTGAAAATTCCTACATTAAAATGGTGAGTGGCAGTCGCTCTGTTCCCCAGGGCAGGGCGGGCCAGTGCACGCTCTTTGGCATGGGACTGTGCAGAACCCGGGCAGGCCCCCAGGTCCTGCGTGCTGGTGTGCCCAGGGCCTGTGATCAATGCCCCTCTGGCTCAGGTGAGGTGGAAGACGCGCCCTGAGGCCTGAGCTGGCGGGAGGGTCCTTGCTGTGCATCACAGAGCAGCCATGGGAGGTGCTCAGGCGGAGGCTGAGGCCCCTCTCTGTGCCTCTGTGGCCGTTGAGAGGCAGGAGCCTGTGCCTGTTCCCTGCGGTGGGCCCACCTGCCCTGCTGACGTTGGCTGTGCCCGCAGACCTGTGACGTCCGAGGCAGCCTGCAGGAGGACAGCCAGGTCACTGTGGCCATCGTGCTGGAGAACCGGAGCAGCAGTGTCCTCAAGGGCATGGAGCTCAGCGTGCTGGACTCACTCAATGCCAGGATGGCCCGGCCGCAGGGCTCCTCCGTCCACGATGGCGTCCCTGTGCCTTTCCAGCTACCCCCGGGTGAGCCCCGCCTCGCTCACGGCCTCTCCTGGGGATTGTGGGAGCTCGGTGGGATCTGCTGGTTCTTGTTGCTTCCTTCCCACGTCCCCTAGGTCCCCAGGCTGTACCTCAGTGCCTCCTGAGTGTCAGGGTCTCGCCACAGCTCTGAGAAGCGCGGTGGCCTCGGATGGACCTGGCCAGAGCCCTGAGGGCTGGACTGGGGGCTGGAGCCTTCTTGGATTCCATGGCTCCAGTGGCTGTGTCTACCCTCTGTGAAATGGGGATGGGACCAGGTTCAGGCCAAACGGGACATCAGTACTCTCGTTTCTGCTTCTGTCCCCTGGTGCTCCCTTAGGGTCTGAGCCCAGCTTTCTGATCAGCCACAGAGGACTCAGGGCTGAGAACACACCCAGGGGCCCTGCCCATGCTGAGCCCTGGCTGCATCTCAGGCCCCGCTCCCTCTCACCCCTGCCAGGCGTCTCCAACGAAGCCCAGTTTGTGTTCACCATCCAGAGCATTGTCATGGCGCAGAAGCTCAAGGGGACCCTGTCCTTCATCGCCAAGGTATGCAGGGCTCCACTCGGCACTGGGGAGGTGGCTCTGCAGGCTGGGGCTTCTGCCCCATCTCTGTGGGTGTCCCGGTGTCCCAATGGGAAGCGGGCCATCTGCCTGAGCTGGGCCTGACTCCCCACTCAGCTACGCTGCTTTTGCTCCACCGCAGAATGACGAGGGTGCAACCCAGGAGAAGCTGGACTTCAGGCTGCATTTCAGCTGCAGCTCCTACTTGATCACCACGCCCTGCTACAGGTGGGGCCTGGCCACCACCCCACGCTCACCGATCCCCCTCTGCCTCCCCTCTGCCTGTGCCCCAGGGCTCAGGCTTCTGGGCAGGACTTTAGAGATGGATTTGGAGGTGGCTGGTGCAGTTCAGGCTGCCTGGCGTCGATGCCAGCTGGGGCCGAGTCATTGAAACCACAGGCAGGGAAGCGTCACCCAGAGAGGCCTTGGTTCCTGGCAGTCCCAGAGCCTGGAGGGCTGAGACCAAGGAGCTGGCAAGGTGGGCTCCTCCTGAGGCTTCTCCTGGGCTTGACATGTGGCACTGCCTGCCTCCGCATCCTCGCAGGCCATCCTCTGCGTGCCTGCGCCCAGTTTCTTCCTAAAGGACATCTGTCCTCATTGGAAGAGGCCCACCCCTTGGCTTCAGGCACCTCTGTGACCTTATTTTAAAGAAAAGTCATTGTCAGTTTCTGGTGGTGAGCGCTTCCACACGTGAAGATGAGGCACATCTTCAGGGACCCCTGAGACCTCCCGGCCCAGGCGCAGCATGTGTGTCGGGTTTAGGGCGATTCTGAGCCAGGGAGCCTGAGGATCCTGGCCCCACTGGAGTCAGCCTCCCTGTCCCTCCCACAGCGACGCCTTCGCCAAGTTGCTGGAGTCTGGGGACCTGAGCATGAGCTCAGTCAAAGTCGATGGCATTCGGATGTCCTTCCAGAACCTTTTGGCGAAGATCTGTTTTCACCATCATTTTTCTGGTAAGGAGAGTGAGGGACGGATGGATTGCACGGGGTTTGCGTATGCGGTGGCCATCGCTTCCTGTTGGAGCCGGGCCTGTGGCCTCATCCTTTGGGATCCCGGGTGGCTGGTGGCCCCGAGGCCTGGGAGCTGGTTCGGGGGCTGATGTTCACACCCCAGGCCTCCCAGGGGCCACACCCTACTCCTGCAGCCCCCTGGACCTGTGGCCCAGGGCAGCCCAGGAAGGCAGCCCCTGCTCTGTGGGTGGGGCTGCACCCGTGCAGTGTGTGGGGAGCCTGAGCCGCCCGCTCTGTTGCAGTTGTGGAGCGAGTGGACTCCTGCGCCTCCATGTACAGCCGCTCCATCCAGGGCCACCACGTCTGCCTCCTGGTGAAAAAGGTGAGCCCCAGGCCGCTGCGCTTGCCCTGGCTCCTGCCGCCTCTGCTGGGGTATAATGCCCGGGCCTTCATCTTCAGGGCTGAGCCTTGGGGCTTCGAGGGCTCAAGGACAGGGACGGCCCCACTGCAGCCGTGAGCTCCTTAACCTGCGCCGGCCCACTCACAGCGCAGGCTCTCGCTCAGCAAGTCGGGGCTTCCTCCTCCTGCTGTGCTGCTCACCCCAGGCTGACGCACGGCTCCGGGGCCCCCACGCCTCAGCACTCCCGCCCCAGCCCCTGCACGAGGCAGCCAGGGCCCTGGGTCAGACTCTCCACCTCTCTTGCGCTTCTAGAATAACCCCTTGCCCCCTGCGCTCTGCGCCGCCTCTTGCCTGAGTACTGCGGGTGGGTGTCTTTTGCAGTGTGTGAGTATTTTGTTGAGGGACGTCATGTCTGTATTTGCGGAGTTTGGTCTGGAGTTTTCTTTCCCTGTGCTTTCTTTGGTTTTATCATTGAGTGGTCTCATCAGATAGACAGTAGAGTGTCCCCTCTGTTTTGGGATAGACTGTGTGTGCTGAGTGTTATTTCCTCCTTAGACATAAAGGAATGTAGAGAATTCACAGGGAAGACCATCCGGCCTGGAGGGCTCCTTTTCTATAGGCTTTTAGCCACAAACTCGGGGTGTTTTGTTTTGTTTTGTTTTTTGATTTGGAGTTTCACTCTTGTCGCCCAGGCTGGAGTGCAGTGGCACGATCTCAACTCAGGCAACCTCCGCCTCCCAGGTTCAAGCGATTCTCCCGCCTCAGCCTCCCGAGTAGCCCGGACTATAGGCACCCACCACCACGCTCAGCTAATTTTTGTACTTTTAGTAGAGACGGGGTTTCAACATGTGTTTCCCAGGCTGGTCTTGAACACTTGACCTCAGGTGATTCTCCTTCAGCCTCCCAAAAGTGCCGGATTACAGACATGAGCCACCAGGCCTGGCCTGTCATTGCTGCCGTTTTCATTCCTAATGTTCCACTTTTCTCCTGGTTCACTGCCTCCCATGAAACACTCATCCGTCCCCTCCCCAGCCCCTGGCACTCCACATCCTACTTTCTGTCTCTGTGACTCTGATGGCTCCAGGGACCTCCTAGGAGTGGAACCGCAGAGGACGTGTCCTGTGTCTGGCTGCTCTTAGCCTGCCTCACGTCCCCAAGGTGCATCCACATGGCAGCCTCTCAGGATTCCGTTTCCTTTTTCTTTTTTCTCTTTGGAGACAGAGTCTCACTCTGTCGCCCAGTCTGGAGTGCAGTGGTACGATCTTGGCTCACTGCAACCTCCAACTCCCGTGTTCAAGCGATTCTCCTGCCTCAACCTCCTGAGTAGCTGGGACTACAGGCATGCCCCACCTTGCCCAGCTTAATTTTGTGATTTTAGTAGAGACAGGGTTTCACCACGTTGGACCAGGCTGGTCTTGAACTCCTGACCTCAGGTGATCCACCCGCCTCGGCCCCCAAAGCACTGGGATTGCAGGCATGGGTCCATTTGTTTTGAATATACACCCAGGAGTGTATTGCTGGGTCCTGTGGTCATTCCGTGTTTGAGGTTTCAAGGAGTTGCCGGACTGTTTTCCCCAGCACTGCACCCTCTTTCCCACCTGCGGCTGTGGCGGAGACACCGTTTCTCCGTCTGTCAGTGTTGCGCTGGTGGCAGCCATTCTGATGGGCGTGAAGCAGCTGGGAGCTGATTTTTTTGCTGCTGCTTCTGCGCTGCACTCTTCCTCCCACCACGGGCTGCTGCCCCTGGCGCCCCAAGGCCGTGTTCAGATGTGTTCATTGCTGTTGCTTTCCCGCCAAGATCACCACTTTGCCTCGTCCTGGCTGTTCTGCTCTTGAGCCCATGTAGGGGGTCTGATTTTCAGGCCTGAAATTCCACTGGGCTCTTGTATCTTCCATGTCTTTGCTGATGCCCTGGTGATCTGTTGGAGCATTTTCCTAACAGCTACTCTAACGCTTATGCCAGCTGGGCGTGGTGGTGTGTGACTGTGTCCCAGTTACTCAGGAGGCTGAGCCAGGAGGATCACTTGAGCCCTGGAGGTCGAGACCAGCCTGGGCACATGGCAAGAGCCCAGCTCTACAAAAAATGTTAAAAATTAGCCAGGCGTGGTGGAGCGAGCCTGCAGTGACTGCTACTTGGGAGGATCTCTCCAGCCTAGGAGTTCAAAGCTGCAGTGAGCCATGATTGTGCCACTGCACTCCATCCTGGGCAACAGAGTGAGACTCCAGAAAAAAAAACCTGTGTCCGAGAGTCCTAGTGTCTGTCCGCCTTGGCATTGGTGTGCCGATGACCTTGGTATGGGTGTATGCTGATGGCCTTGGCGTTCATACCTTGGTGTTGGCGTCTGGGCGTTGCGGTCTTGGCATTGGGGTCTGCTGACAGCCTTACCATTAGTGCCTTGGCGCTGGGGTCTACTGAGGGTCTCTCCCTGTGAGTGGATTCTCCTGGTCGTTGTCCACAGAGTTCTGTGGCCTCTGGGTCTTGTTCCATTCTCTGGAGGACGTGGGTGGTCAGGTCCCAGCTGCAAGTCACCCCTGCCTTCTAGGGACTGTAACCCCAGGTGCATCCCCACCTGCCCCACCTCTGTCCTGTTGTCATGGCCTGGCGGGACCGGCAGCAGCCTCTGGCCTTGGTGCCTCTGGCCTCGGTGCCTCTGGACTCGGTGCCTCTGGGCTCGGTG
>PVKP010017014.1:36606-47036 GCA_004027715.1 Plecturocebus donacophilus
TGCCTCTGGGCTCGGTGCCTCTGGGTTCGGTGCCTCTGGGTTCGGTGCCTCTGGGTTTGGTACCTCTGGCCTTGGTGCCTCTGGGTTCGGTGCCTCTGGGTTCGGTACCTCAGGCCTTGGTGCCTCTGGCCTCGGTGCCTCTGGGTTCGGTGCCTCTGGCCTCGGTGCCTCTGGCCTTGGTGCCTCTGGGCTCTGTTGCTTTGGTTGCTCTGCAGGGCGGAACCCGCAGCATGGGGCAAGCCCAGCAGGTCCTGAGCAGCTTCACGGACTTTCCCCACGCACCTCCCTCTCTAGGGGCTCTGGTTACCCTGCTCCACTGGCTGCTTCCACAGTCGCACCTGCTTTGGGGCCCCAGTGGCGGGAGGGCAGGAGGACAGAAAATGCTTAACTTGCTGCCAGCTCAGGGGCAGCCCAGGGGCTCCCCAGCATCTGGTCTCGTCCCATCTGCCTCTGGCTGCCTCAGGTGCCGGCTCCAACTTCCATGCAGGCCGGAGCCTCCTACAGGAGACTGGAGTGCGTGGGCCACTCCCTCGCTTGAGCCCCTCCCATTTTATTTTTTAACAGTTAGCAAATTCACAAAATTACAAGTGCAACACACACAGCTATGAGGCAATATTTGCGTGTAGTGTGTTTTTTTTTCTTTAGTTTTTTTGAGGTAGAGCCTCACTCTGTCGCCCAGGCTGGAGTGCAATGGTGCAAACACGGCTTACTGCAACTTCACCCTCCTGGGCTCAAGCGATCCTCCCACATGGCTGGGACCACAGGCATGTGCCACCCAGCCTGGCCTGCGTGTACTTTTATTTTATTTTTTTTTTTGAGATGGAGTTTCACTCTTGTTGCCCAGGCTGGAATACAGTGGCATGATCTCAGCTCACTGCAGCCTCTGCCTCCTGGACTCTGACAACTCTCCTGCTGCCCGAGTAGCTGGGATTACAGGCACCCACCACCACAGATGCCCGGCCAGTTTTTCAAGTTTTTAGTAGAGACGGGGTTTCACCATGTTGGCCCGGCTGGTCTCGAAGTCCTGACCTCAGGTGATCCACCTGCCACAGCCCCCATAAATGCTGGATGACAGTTGTGAGCCACCGCTCCTGCACATACTTTTAAAAAGACCAATCTTTTTCTTTACACAGGGTGAGAACTCTGTCTCGGTCGACGGGAAGTGCAGCGACTCCACGCTGCTTAGCAACTTGTTAGAAGAGATGAAGGTGACGCTGGCCAAGTGTTGAGAGCTGCCTGCGAGCCCCGCCCGCCCCGCGGAGCACGTGCCCAGGGACCACAGCCCTGACGAGTCTTGCCTCTCCTCGGTCGTGTGTACTGTACCCAAGCCTGAGTGTTAATTTAACTCCATGTCGTCCTCCGTGTAGACATCTGAAGTCATATGTTGCGTTGAATTACCTGACCATCCTTTTTTACTGTGACTCTTCCCGCTCTCTTTGGCAAGAAGTCCCCTTCTTGTCCCCAAACCAGCAAGGGACTCCCCAGCCTGGGTCCATGCCCTGCCCTGTGCTGCGGGCCAAGTCCTTGAATGTAGCTTCAGGGGCCCCTGGCCTGGGCCAGGACGTTACAGGCACCACATGGGGCACTTGGTGGACAGGGTGGGGCTGACGTGGCCTCCTCTGGGGCTGCCTGCTTTTGTCCCAAACACCCTCATGGTGGTGGCCAGGGGAGAGGAAGGAAGGGCCGTTGTCTCCAAGGTTCCCTCCCAGAACCCGCAGTGGGAAAGCAATCCTGCCGGCCACGGTTCGTTGTCACTGTGCTCATGGGCTGGTGGCCAGACCCTGGGATCCCAGGCCACGAGCCAGGCTGCAGGCACGGAGGGGTCGGGGGCACCCAGGAGAGGCTGCAGTCAGAACCATGGCGCGGCTGGAGGAGGCCTCTCTGCCACCATTCTTCCTGGTCAGCAGAAGTGTGTCTCGGTGGGCTTGGGTTCGGGGTTGGGGCATGTGGTCGCGTCCGCCGCTTGCCACTGTATGCGCCACGGTTTCTCCGCGTCCTTCCCAGCACCGTCAGGAAGGCCCGGGGAGGGACTGGGAGCAGCAGACCCGGGTCGTTGGCCTGGCGTGGAGTGTGCCCAGTGCCCTTGGCAGGACCTGTGAGAGCCGCCCCACTGGCAGAGCCCCTGCCAGGCAGGGCAGGGGGTCCCGGCTCACTCCCCACAGCCAGTGTGGGCACAGGACTGACCCTTCCTCAAAGATGGTATTTTATCTTTCCTTTTGATGAAAACTCACTTTAGCATGTAATCTATTACAGAATCCCGTGCAGTGATTCTAGGATTTGAAATTGTATCATGTGTTACATAAGAATTTATTTGCTCTCGACATTCCCGTATAAAGAAGAGAGACATATCACGCTGCTGTCATGATTTTGTGTCAAGATGATCCAATAAAGTTGTAAAACAGGCATTTCCACGTGGGGTCTTCTGCCTGGCTTGTCATGCGGCGCTGCAGGGCCGGAGCCTCTGCGCCTCGGATCGTGGGCCCTCAGGAGGTGGCCTGGGTCCCCAGCACCATCCAGGTCAGGAATCCCCTACCCCGTGGTGGGAGCCACAGCACTTCCCCGCAGGGGAGCAGGTGCCCACCCTCCCTCCCCTTTTCCAGGAGCCCCTTGGGGCAGGGGGAGATCCAGAACTGAGAACCGCGGAAGAGTGGCCACCCTTGCCCCTGGGTGAACTTACCTCCTTTCTACCCACCTTGGCCTTACACCTTGAAGACTGGACCCTTGAGCAAGGGGACGCTGGGTCAGTGGAGGGAAGCTCTGTTAACTCTAACCCAAGATGTGGGCGTGGTAGCACATGTTTTCACAGCAGGGGGTCAGAGCAGCACAGACAGGATCCCAGTCCCACCCACACCAGCGTCCCTTTTAGAAAACCACGCCTGTCATCCCAGCACTTTGGGAGGTCAAGGAGGGTGGATCACGATGTCAAGAGATTGAGACCATCCTGGCCAACATGGTGAAACCCAGTCTCTACTAAAAATACAAAAATGAGCTGGGCATGGTGGTGGGCACCTGTAGTCCAAGGTACCATGAAGGCTGAGACAGGAGAATCACTTGAACCCGGGATGCAGAGGTTGCAGTGAGCCGACGTCACACCACTGCACTCCAGCCTGGTGACGGAGGGAGACTCCGTCTCAAACAAAAATAAGACCAGATGCGGTGGCTTATACCTGGAATCCCAGTACTTTGGGAGGTCAAGGCGGGCAAATCACGAGGTCAGGAGATTGAGACCATCCTGGCCAACATGGTGAAACCCTGTCTCTACTGAAAATACAAAAATTAGCCAGGCGTGGTGGTGCCCATCTGTAGTCCCAGCTACTCGGGAGGCTGAGGCAGGAGAATCGCTTGAACCCAGGAGGCAGAGGTTGCCATGAGCCCAGATTGCACCACTGCACTCCAGCCGGGGCCACAGAGCAAGATCTCAAAAAAAAGAAAAGAAATCAAGAAATCAGTCTCTTTCCTGTTATCTAAACACACTCGATAGCCTCAAAGGAAGCATCCTTCACAGCCAGGCCAGGGCATTAACAGCTGACACCCTAGTGGGGACTCTATGTGGAGGGCTTCAACCCCACATTTCCCTTCTGTACTGCTCTAGCAGAAGTTCTCCACCAGGGCTCCACCCCTGCAGCACACTTCTGCCTGGACATTCAGACACTTCCATCCTCTAAAATCTAGACAGAGATTTCCAAAGTTCAACTCTTGTCTTCTGTCTACCCACATGCCCACCACCACGTGGAAGCCAGCAAGACTTGGGGCTTGCACCCTTTAAAGCAATCGCCTGAACTGTACCATCACCCCTGACGCTGCCTGCAGTGGCCACTCCCGAGTTCCCACACACACCTGTGGCTCCAGTGTCCCACAGGGCCTGAGAGGTGCTCGGCCACCTTCCCACAGGCCATTCCTGATCTCAGCAAATGTTCCCGTGCACAACCCCCACTCCCCCGGGACGGGAGCCTGAGGCGGCCACAAGTCGGTGCATGGGAGCCGTGGTGGCAGCAGCAGTGTGCCCAGCCATGTTCTCACTGGGGCCCTGCACCCGCCCCAGTGCCAGAGCAGAGGGACGCCCGAGGAAGCGAGGAGACCGCCAGGCCGAGGTCAGCTGAGTGAAAATGGGACTTGGAGTTGCACTGCCGCACAGATGAGACGTGAGTCCCCTCCCTCCTGGGCGTCAGGAGCCCCGCCTCTGGCCATCATGCCAAGCCTGTCGTTGCCACAGAGATGATTCCACACAGCCCACGGTTCCTGTGTTCCTTGGCTGAGGTCTGACATAAGTGACTGCAACACTCAAACACGCTAGGGCTGGCCCTGGTCTCCCCCACACTGTGGCCTCACTTTGCATGGAAGAACCCAGGTGCTCTGGGCTTGTGTGTCTACCCGTGTGCACTCAGGTGGGCCACGGCCCTACATGTGGGAGTCCGGGGACGCTCCCTGAGGCCCTGTGAGTGTGGCTCCGAGTGGGTCCCCCGTGGCCGCGGACCCAAGGCTAGAACCCGCCCTGCTCCGTCGGGGACATTTAGGCCTCCCCAGAAGCCCACCTGCAGCCCCAGAGGCTTCCTTCTGCCCTGGCAAGAACTCTTCAGCAAGGAGAAACATCAGGGACTTTAATCACTGCTTCCCGGAGCTCCGTGGACCTGCCCGGCTGCCGATGCCAAGTGCAGCCCACCCCCATTCCCGCCCTCCCAGCCCGGGCCAGCTCGGCTGAGTCCAGGGTGGAGGGGGACCTGAGGCAGCAGCCACCCAGCTCCAGAGGGACAGGAGGGGACTGTCGGCTGAGTCCCAGTCCCCACGTTGTGCTGGGGCAGGCCCAGCGCCGTCAGTGCTGCTTGAAACACTCGACGGCATTTTCCAAGGTCAGGTTCTCCAGGCCTGGGGACTCCATACACCTGAAGGCTGGCGATACCAGGCTGCGGGAAGATGAGGCCGCCTCAGCTCTCCATGCCCCCCAATCCCCGCCTCCCTCCCTGGGGGTCTTTGTTGGGGGGCCCCAGGTCTCTCCTCCCAGCTGGGACGTGTGGTCCTGTGTGTGGCCACGTCCACGATACCCGTGTGCCTGGGGTTTCAGAAGGGTGTGGGGCTACTGCACGCTGCTGCTGGCTTAGGTGCCTCCCTTCTCCGGCTCACTCACAAAGCTGGGGTGGCTCTGTGCGTCCCAAGCCAGGAGGAGGAGGAAGAATGGTTTGTTCGTGAAAGCACCACACGGGTGTGGTTGCAGAGGGGACATCCAGCAGGTGTCCCAGGCATAGGGAGAGCCCCACTGCAGTGCTCCACTGACCTAGAGGAACCCCGGCACCCCCTCTTTTCTCCCTTTACCCCCTCCCCCTGAAGGCCAGGCCAGGGTGGCCTTACCTCATGCTCGTATCCTGTCTGAAAGGCAAGATGGGGCAGTCAGGCTCCTCTATGGGGCACCCCTAACCATGTGGGGGAACCCTCCCAGGCTTGACCACAGACCCTCGAGGGAGAAAGGGGCTGCGGCCGCCTCCGGCGCAGAGCTGGGGGGAGGTCCCGCCTCCTCGGGGCCCCTCTAGGATGAGGAAGCTGAGGGGGCTCACCTGCACCCCACACCTACTCACCCACGAGGCGCTCACACACACACTGCCTGTGTCGGGTTTGAGGAGGGGACTTACTTGTGCCAGTTATTTCTACAAGGACAGCAGGTTTGGACTCAGGAGGCCGAGTGGCCATGGGCGGTTTTTCCTCCCAAGCCCAGGTGGCAAGCTTGCCACCGCCCGAAGACCCCACTCACATGTAGTTCAAGAGGCCCTGGACCGCTGACTGCCACTGCTCCGAGGACCTGTGGGACACGGGCTTGGAGGTGGTGCCCCTGAGCCCCAGACCCTGCCCTATCCCAGTGACGAGGGCCAGGTGGAGGGCAGGGAGCCCCCAGGGGAGCCTGGGACCCCAGGGACAGCAGGGCCTGGCACAGGCGGGTGCGATGCCTGAGCCCCTACTCGCAGTTATAGCCAAAGCAGACGGCGCGGGAGTCTGTGCAGTTGCTGCAGGAGATGGTCTCGTACTGGAACATACCTGCAACACACAGCCGCCCAGGGCTCACCTCGGCCTCTGGGGCCCTGAGCTGCCACCGGCACGCCCCTCAGCCCGGATTGAGTCTCGCTTACCACAGTGGCGCTGACAGTCGATGCGGCCTGTGGGAGGGCGGGACGGTGCTGTCTTTCCAGGCCCAGCCTTGTTCCCCCACCGTGCCTCCTCCCCACCCGCCAAAGCCTCAGGGCCTGGCCAGTGGGACGCAGGCTCCCCTGGGTTTCAGGTATGTGTGTCCATGGCCGGGAAGGAAGGGTACTCAAGGTGACCAGCGTGGGATGGAGCAGACCGCAGGGGAGGGCGGTGGGAATACTCCCAGCGCCTCTGGGGGCTACTTAAGGGAGGTCCCCGGGGGGTGATGGCATTGATCCTTCAGGCGCTGGGCTGGGTCCCTCCCTGGGGAGCTGCTCTCCTCTCTAGCTGCCCAGTGCCCCGTTCATGTCACTCCGGCCTCAGCCAAGTCCCGTGGGGCTCTAAGGCTCTGGGCAGAATCTCCCTCCCCTGAAGCCTATTTGCTCACTTTCGATGATGGCGTTCTGGAGGAGGTGCACCTGCTCCCGGAAGATGTTTCGCAGCTCATTGGGGAAATACCCTGAGGGGCCGGGGCAAAAGGTCAGGCTCAGGCAGTGGGCGGGGTCGGAGGGCGGGGCGTCCTGGGGTGGGCGGGGCCCGCCTCGGTTTCCCGCCCCTTACCCGGGAAGTACATCTTCCCCTGGTACAGCTGATCCATCCTCTGGTACACGGCTCTCGCCACTTTGTCCAGCTTCTCCCGGGCTGCGGGTGGGAGGAGGAGCCACGTGAGCGGCTGCCCGGGGTTTTCGCTGGGGGGGTCGGGACTGGGCTGGGCTCCGGCACTCACTGATCGCGGCGGGGATGGTCAGGTGCAGCTCCTTCATCGTGCGGTCGCTCCAGTCGGTGAGCAACGCCCCTGACACGGGGATGTCGCCCACCCACCAAGACTTGAGGTTCACATGGTGGCGGTAGAAGGAGAACTTCTCAGAGAAGTTGCTGTGGCAATGCAGGCAGCCGTGGGCCAGCGCCGCCGTCATGCCCAGCAGGCACAGCAACAGGGCCATGCCCGTCCCGCCCGCCGCCGGCCAACCAACGGCGCTGCTCGCGCCACACCCCTCAGCCACGCACCAAACACCGGCGCTTCCTATGCCACGCCCCTCCGCCGCGCACCAACCAACGGCGCTTCCTGGGCCGCGCCCTTTGGCCGCGCACCAACCAACGGCGCCCCCTTGCCACGCCCCTCCGCCTCGCACCAACCAACGGCGCCCACCAGGCACTAGGCCGCGCCTCCTCCCCCGCTCACCCAACCGGCACAGGCCCCGCCCCCTCCTGGGCCCAGCCCCGCTCACGTCAGAGAAAACTCCACTCCTGGATGAGCCAACCGCCATGCCGCGTCCCACGCATGCGCCAGTGGCCCGTGCTCGCTGCTCGGCCGGCTCCCACTGAGGCCCCGCCCCGTCTCCCACAGTGCAAGCTCCGCCCACAGGCCGCGGCCCCGGTTGCCAGGCAACGGAGAGCTCCGCCTGGCTCCGCCGGGCCTGGCGGGTTCTCGGGGCGTCCCAGGGCTGCTGCCCGGAGCGTGACTCCGCGCGCCTTCGCCTCTTGGGGGTCCTAGAGCCCGTGGACAGAGTCCAGGAGACCCCTGCACGTCGCTTCTGTGCGGAGCTCCGGGCCCTTTAAGGAAAGTAGGTCCGACCCGCGGGTGCGGCCGGGCGAGTGTGTGAGGCGTCCTCCGCCGCCGGCCGTGTCCCTCCGCGGCGGCTGTGAAGCAGGGTGGTGGCTGAGGCGGTCAGGTGGGTGCCGGGAGGGGCGGAGGCGGGCGGCAAGGGCGGTCAGGTGGGTCCCGGGAGGGGCGAAATTAGGCGGCGGGGAAACCGAGCCCTCAGGAATGGCGAATCCAGGCGGCGGGGAGGCCGAGCCTTCAGGAAGGGCGAGGCTGTGCACGGTGGCTCACGCCTGTCATCCCAGCACGTTGGGAGGCCGAGGCGGGCAGACCACCTGAGGTCAGGAGTTCGTGACCATCCTGGCCAACATGGCGAAACCCCGTTTCTACTAAAAATACAAAATAAGCCGGGCGTGGTGGCCGACGCCTGTAATTCCCGCTACTCGGGAGGCTGAGACAGGAGAATCGCTTGAACCCGGGAGGCGGAGGTTGCAGTGAGCCGAGATGGCGCCAGTGCACTCCAGCCTGGGCGACAAGAGCGGGGGTGTGGGGGAGGAAGGGCGAACTCAGACGGCGGGGAAGCTGGATCCCTCAGGAAGGCTGCAGGCAGGCGGGGAGGGAGGCTGATCCCTCGGGAGGGGCGAGCGCGGGCCGCGGGGAGACCGATCCCCCCACCCCCGGGAGGGGGATACAGGGTGCGGGGTCCAGCTGCGGGGTCAACTCCTGCTCCCGACCCACTGCCCTCCCCCAGGACCTCTTGCCTCCCCGTGTGGATTAAAATTTCGCAGGGCTTCAGGACCCCCAAGGCCACACGGTGGTCGGGCTTTTTAGAATCGGCCCTTTTTTTTTTTTTTTTGAAGATGGGGTTTCGCCATGATGGCCAGGCTGGTCTTGAACTCCTGACCTCAGGTGATCCACCCACCTCGGCCTCCCAAAGTGCTAGGATTACAGGCGTGAGCCACCGCGCCCGGCCGAAGCGGCCCTTCTGCAGCAAAGAGGGTATTGAAAGTGTAACAGGCTGGGCGCGGTGGCTGGCGCCTGTAGTCCCAACACTTTGTGAGGCCGAGACAGGTGGATCACCTGAGGTCAGAGGTTCGAGACCAGCCTGGCCAACATGATAAACTCCGTCTCTACTAAAAATAGAAAAATTAACCGGGTGTGGTGGCACCTGCCTGTAATCGCAGCTACTCCGGAGGCTGAGGCGGGATAATCGCTTGAACCTGTGAGATGGAGATTGTGGTAAGCCGAGATCATGCCACTGCACTCCAGCCTGCCAGCCTGGGCGACAAGAGCAAAACTCGGTCTCCCCCCCCCCAAAAAAAAAGGAAGTGGTAGTGATGGTGCATTTTTCAAGGAGTCACTCAGAAGGGAGGGGAGATAGGGGAGACTGGAAAATGCAATCACATTGCAGAAAATCAGTGCTCCGGAGCCGCGGCTCATCTTGGGGATAAGATTTCCAGTCTTTATACACACTGCTTTTTGTATGTTTGTTTATGAGATGGAGTCTGGAGTGTCGCTTTGTCCCCCAGGCTGGAGTGCAGGGCGCCATCTCTGCTCACTGCAAACTCTTCCTCCTAGATTCGAGTGCTGCTCCTGACTCAGCCTCCGGAGTAGCTGGGATTGCAGGCGCGCGACACCACACCCAACTAATTTTTGTAGTTTTAGTAGAGACGGGGTTTCGCCATGTTGGCCAGGCTGGTCTCGAACTCCTGACCTCAGGTGATGCACCCACCTTGGCCTCCCAAAGTGCTGGGATTGCAGGCGTGAGCCACCGCGCACGGCCCACACTGCTTTTTTGCACTTGCTTTTTTCTTCATTTTCTCCTTAACAGTTTATGCGGGTTTAATTGACATGCAATAAACTGCCCGTATTCAAAGCAGATGGTTTGGTAAATGTTGAAATGTGGGTTTTGCATGTTTCACATTCCATCTGTGCTTTCTGCTTTGGAAGTCGCCTCCTGCACAGGCAGGAGGGAGTGCCCTGGGCGGCCTCAAGGCTGCGATCACGACCCCCTTCCTTCCTGGGCCTCATGAAGTCACAGGGTCTTCGAGTAGCCCCCTTTTACAGAAGAGGAGCTGGGACGCAGATCTGAGGACCTGCTGAAGGCTGGTGCCTCCAGAGCCCACAGTGATGCCTTAAGGAGGGAGTCATTCATTTCCCTGCATGTGTGGCATGATCTGGGTTTTGACTCATGAGATAAAACCCACCTTCTTTTTCTGTTCTCCTGGATTCAGTTCCTTTCCAGGCCTGGTCTCGCTTTTGTGTAGGGGAAGCTGGATGTTTGGTTGGTTGTTTGGTTTACTGGTTGTTTAAGGAGTGCAAGAGGGAGGCCGGGTGTGGTGGTTCACGCTTGTTATCCTAGCACTTTGGGAGGGCAAGGCGGGCAGATCACTTGAGGTTGGGAGTTCGAGCCAGGCACGGTGGCTCATGCCTGTAGTCCCAGCTACTCGGGAGGCTGAGGCTGGAGGATCACTTGAGCCCAGGAGTTTTGGGCTGTAGCGTGCTATGCCTTTCGGGTGTCCGAACTAAGTTTGGCATCAATATGGTGACCTCCCGGGAGTGAGGGACCACCAGGTTGCCTAAGGAAGGATGACCCAGCCCAGATCAGAAACGGAGCAGGTCAAAACTCCCGTGCTAATCAGTAGTGGGATTGTGCCTGTGAATAGCCACTGCACACCAGCCTGGGCAACATAGCGAGTCCCTGTCTTGTTTAAAAAAA
>PVKP010017015.1:0-46994 GCA_004027715.1 Plecturocebus donacophilus
TTGAGTGTTCTCAGTTTTTTTACGGTGGCTTCTTGGCATCTTTATGGTTTTATCCATCTGTCGTCTTTGTAATCACCCACTTTCAAATCAGGTCTCTGAGTGGACGTCCAGCTTGTTAATTCCCAGCTCCGGGATCTATGTACTTTTCACTGTGCGACTCGCAACGCTAGCTAAGACAGCAGCGTTGAAATTTGTGGTGCCTTTCTGCCCGGGGGTCTCCGGTCTGGCTTCTCAGTCCCTTTTTCAGTCAGCTGGATGGACTGCTCTGACTTCCCAGAGCGCCAAACATCATCCAAAAGGAGACTCAGTCCCGTTTACTCTGCACCAAGAGCCGCCGAGCCAAGGCGCCGGCAAAAAAGCCGCGCCAGCCGAAAGGGTCGCGCTGGCGACCCGTGGGGCTCCTCCACTGGGAATGTCCTGGTCCGTGGGCAGCAAAAATTTATCGGTAAGTGTGGCGTCCACTGGCTCTCTGCGCTTTTACTGGGAGCTGCAATCCTGAGCTGCTAGTGATCGGCCATCTTGGATCTCTCTCCCAGAGCTCTCTTATATGAAGTGTCTGTTACCCCCTGCTGGAAGGTATCTCGCAGTCAGGATTCATGGGGGTCAGGGAGCCACTTGAGGAGGCAGTCTGTGCCTTATCAGAGCTTGAACACTGTGCTGGGAAATCCATTGCTCTCTACAGAGCTGCCAGGCAGGGATGTTTAAGTCTGCTGAAACTGTATCCACAATTGGCCCTTTTCCAAGGTACTCTGACCCAGGAAGTTGGGGGCTTTATTTATAAGTCCCTGACAGGCTGCTGTTCTTTTTTTCAGGGAGGAGGGAGTCTAGTGACACAGTCTGCCTTCAGAGGCCTTGCTGAGCTGCTGTGGGGTGTGCATTGTTTGAACTTCTGGGTGAGTCTGTTTACACAGGCGAGGTTAAAACCACCTACTTGAGCCTCAGCAATGGCGGACACCCCTCCCCCCACCAAGCTCAAACATCGCTGCTCGAGCTCAGACTGCTGTGATGGCTCTGAGAATTTCAAGCCAGTGGATCTTAGCTTGCTGGTCTTCGTCGGGGGTGGGACCCACCAAACTCTATCACTTGGCTCTCTCACTTCAACCCCCATTTTCAGGGGAATGAACAGTTCTGTCTCACTGGCTTTCCAGGTGCCATTCAGTTGGAAATGCAGAGATCATCTGCCTTCTGCATTGCTCTTGCTGGGAGCTGTCCACCAGAGCTGTTCCTATTAGGCCATCTTGCGAGCAATGTCCTGTTTTTTGGTTTTGGGTTTTTTTTTTTGAGACAGTTTCACTCTTGTTGCCCAGGCTGTGCAATGGCGTGATCTTGGCGTACTGCAACCTCTGCCTCCCGGGTTCAAGTGATTCTCCTGCCTCAACCTCCTGAATAGCTGGGATTACAGGCACCTGCCACCACACCTAGCTAATTTTTTGTGTTTTTAGTAGAGACAGAGTTTCACCATGTTGGCCATGCTGGTCTTGAAATTCTGACCTCAGGTGATCTGCCTACCTTGGCCTCCCAAAGTTCTGGGATTACAGGTGTGAGCCACTGTACCTGGCTTGTTTTTAAATTCCCATGGGTTGTACCACTTAACAGAGTTCTTCCTCTTTTGCTGTGTCACTCTTTTCTTGAAATATCAAGCAAATTTGATACTAGTTTTTCCATTTACTTTATTTGATAGCATACACAATTTTTTTTTTAAATCTACCCAGGTATATTCTGAAAGATGTGGTGAATTCCATAGGTTATGTTCTCATATTTTGCTTTCTAATCCTTCATTTCCCTTTCTTGGTCCTCACCATAGTAGCTTGGAAGTGACACACAACTGCAACCCTTTAAAAAAGTAGACTGTGCTTGTGGTGGTGAACAGTTCATGACAATGCTCTTGACTGTCCAAACCATTCTAAGAGTATATGGTGTCTAGCCTGTTGTGAAAGTCCAGGGAGACCCAAAGGCTACAGTGGTAGTTTCAAGCTGACACATGGATAGGAGTAAAGGTTAGACAAATGGTAGCTGGAGTTAGAAGCAAATATTTTCAAAATAGCAGACACAGCACCAGGCACCTAATGGCAGTGTATCACATTGCAGTGGGGGAGACCTGAACTCAGAGGCAGGCTTTGGCATCACCCATGAGGAGTGGCAGTGTCCACAAAAGCAGCATTTGTGAGGGCAACCCTCTCCTCCCTGGGCCATGATCACAGACGTGGACTGCTGGTGGAGACCCTGCTGGCTAGGATGTAGATCTGGGAGGGAAGGAGTGTCCCAAGGGCCCAGGCTTAGGACACTTATCCAGCCATAAGGTTGGGCTTTAGCCACAGATTATATCTAGAAATGGCATCAGACAAATGTTGAAAAGAGAATGTCTCTCCCCTTGTCCCCAGAATTTTGTCTTAAAGGGTAACACATCCTGCTTGTACATATGAAAGAGAAATACTGAAATCTAAGTGACAGTTACTGCTAAATTTACCAGAAGACCGGGTGGGGGTATTTTACTCACCTTTCTTCTTGGTATTACTTTCTCCACTTTATACTGACTTGTGTGCAGCTGCCCCCAGGAATTGTGTTGGTCACCTAGAGTCTAGTGTTGTTTACTTAGTCACGACTGTATACTTTGATATAGACAAGAGAGAGAGAGTTGAGTACAGTTAGGGCAGCCGTATGCATGCAGTGCATGTGCACACGTGGGAGACACACTTCTCAATTGGAGGCAGTGTAGACAACACAGCCCTCTTGGGATGAGAGCAGCATGGCCCTTTCTTGGAGGCTGTGCTGTAAGGGTGCTTCTCTTTCCAAGCCCATTGGAATCTATAGACTTTCTGGGACCTTTTTCCTTGGCATTTCTGCCTGGGGGTTTTTGCTTGGAGGATTCTGCTGCTTATCTTGCTCACTCCTGATGGCTCACAGTCTCTCTTTGGCTTACTTTTGCATCAGGGCTGAGCTGCTGTGACTCCTTCTGCCCTCCAGCCACTGTGGAAGTTATAAGCTCTCGGGAGAGAGCAGAAAGATTAAAGGAACGAGCCTCTGAAACTGTATGAATCTGGCGCTTTGGGGAGCCAAGCTTGATTTACATTGGAGCTTTGCTGGAATCATTTCCCACTGACATATTAAGGAGGTTGTTGGAGGATTCCACTGCCCTCTTCCTTTTCAAGGTAGCTTTTTCAGAAAGTTCATTAAGCTAGAATAGTTTCCTCCTTTGGAACTTGAGATAGACCTGGAATTTGTCTCTTAAAAATGATCCATGCCCTGGAAAATGGGGAAGACAAATTCTCATCTTCATCCTCTTTATTTTAGTAGGCTCATTTTTTCTTCAACTCACTTGATAATTTAACTCCCCTCTTTTAGATTTATTAATGCACATTTTTATTAATTGCTTCTTTTGTACAAGTTGCTATGTTAGGGACTTTGAAGAATATAAAAAAGTAGAAAACTCAGTCTTTGACTTAAAGGATTTTGTGATATTAATGTGATTATAAAAATTGAAATGATCATTGACACATGGTAGACTATGTTAAGTCTCAAATGACTGGAATGAGTGATAAATGCCATGAGAATTTCAGCACGTTTCCTTTTCTCTCATATTGGTCTTTACAGTCAAATAGTGTGAGTCTGAATCTTGAGTTCACCAACACTCCTATGTGACCTTGGACAAGTCACTTGTCCTTTCTAAACCTCAGTTTTTCACATGAAAAAGGTGAAGAAATAATGCAAGCTTCTCAGGAGTTAACTGAATTAAATAATGTATAAACAGCATTTAACACCATGCCTTGCACATAGGAGTGCTCAATAAAAATGGTTGTTATTGTTAGTTACCTAGCAATTTTATTCACTCCTCAGTGCTACGAGTAGGCATATGAGAGAAAGCTCACAGACACTGCATGGCTAATACAACATTTGTTTTTCAGACTTTTCAATGCCTGATGCAATGGATCTGAGACAATATTTAAACTCTCAATATCCCTTGCTTTCTACTCTCTCCATGGTTTAATCACTAAAATAAATATGGGTGATTAAACAAGTTGACCCAAGGCTTTACCAAATGACATGACCCAGACTCTGGACAGCTATCGAAAAGGATAGAGTCAGAGGGAAGGGGTGGCATTCCTCATAGAGAAAAGATATTCCATGAAGCCAGCACCCCTCCCTGCTTTCATGGAGGGTGGGAGAAGAGAAGGAACATAGAAGAGTTCCTAAGTCTTATTTTAAACTGTCATCATGTTATATTTCTATTCCTTATTCCTTAATTTAGTAGAAAAATACTTTTTTCATGGTGGAGTCTTGCTCTGTCACCCAGGCTGGAGCGGAATGGTGTGATATCTCGGCTCACTTCAACCTCTGCCTTCCAGGTTCAAACGATTCTCCTGCCTCAGCCTCCTGAGTAGCTGGGACTACAGGCCTGCACCATTATGCTTGGCTAATTTTTGTACTTTTAGTAGAGATGGGGTTTCACCATGTTGGGCAGACTGGTTTTGAACTCCTGACCTCAGATGATCTGCCCACCTTGGCCTTCCAAAGTGTTGGGGGTACAGGGGTGAGCCACTGCACCCATCTGAAAATCTTTCTATCATAACTCTTGTAAGTACCAATGCCCCAGGAATAGGCCTTGTGAGGACAGAGATTGTGAATGCTAATATACATAGGAGTAACACTCTCCCTTCCTAAGCTTTAAAACACCTCTGAAACTCACCACCACTGTCTTGTTCAGTGCAGCTTGGTGACTAACAGCTTCAGGGGAAGATTTCCTTTTACCTTTGAAAAGTGCTCTCCCAGTGGCTTTGGGAAATAGTTGATTCCTCTCCCGCAGGCCAGCAGTTCCCTGTTTCCCACAGGAAGCCCACAGCAGCAGGTGGGAAGCCAGGGAGCTTTTGAAAGCTGATTCTGTTTGTGCTTTACCTATGGCTCCCTTTGAAGGTACTGTGGAAAAAGAGAGCTCATAGCTGAGGTTCTAACAACTCTGCAGGTAGTTTTAAAATGTTTCAGCCTATGAAATTGTTTCCAGGCCACAGGGCTTTTCCCAGCTCTTTCCAAACTGAGCTCAAAGCAAGGACAGCAAAGGACAGAGCTCAGACAATGCTCCCAGTCCATTTCTGGGAAAGTGCTGTCTCCTCTTAGGCAAAACAACAGTTTACTGGGGACCTGTACTAATCTTTAGGGCTGTTTTATTAGCATGCACCCTAAGGCCTTTCACCTGGCAGCCAGAAGGGTGTTTAGTATCATTATGGAATCTCCCATTTAGATGTATAATATGACAACCAATGCAATAAAGAAAAAATTATGGTAACCAAATGAACTTCCAGCTAGCCAGAAATATGGGGATCCAAGGACAAGACCAAAAGATGTTTATATATCATTAAACTGGTGACCCAGTATCAAACCACACCATCCAAAGAGAGTGAGTGTATGTGTGTGTGCCCACACAGAATTATATAAATTTCACATGAATAACACAATTATATTACATTGTATTTTGGGGGGCTTCAAGGTATTGTTTAATGCTGATGTGTAAATCATCTCACAACTTTTGTAACCTTGATTTGACAGTCTTCAGACATACACACACACATATAGTATGCTTGCAGCCTAGAAAATGAGAGTGACCTAGGATTGCTTTTTATGTTTAAGAGGCCTGGTTATGCAGCAAAAAATGCAGCAAGTCTTAATTATGCTGACTATCAGCTAAGAATACAAGGTATCCACTATGGCAAGTATAAGGGTATCTATGGAAACAAGAAGGCAAATTAATCAAAATGGCAACTGTTTTGGAAATCTAGATGGAATGCCGTCATAAATATAGATGTTTGGGAAGTGAAGCTCACTGTAACACCACAGAGAGTTCTCATCATCCCCCGGTCATTTTAATCTCTTAAAAATTGCGTCATTTTGCATTCATCCATTTCTCATTTCACAGCGCCTACTATGCACCAGACACAGTGAATGTAATAGCAACTTGAGCATTGTTTGGTTCTATTAAACATTAATGATTATTAAGAGTTTAGTACAGACTGCATCCAATGAAAGCTATGGTATGGAGTTGTGAAAATCTCAGAGATGAGACCTCGTCATAATTTGAAATATATGGAGTGTCAATATTCCTATGTGAACCTAACCAAACATAAACAGGAGGCCTGCATCCCTGAGCTGAGGACTGCAGTGTTTGCTCCTTAAGTGCACATGGCTCAGTGTTTGGCTCTGCGAGGTGTTTTGGAAATATTTGAATTGGCCTGAATTCTCACCTATGAGGCAAGACTGTGCACTCTTGATGTGGACTGTTTGCTGTGGTTGCAGTTGCCAACCCTGCTCTTCTCACTTTAAAAGATAGCCTTGGAGAGACTGTTCTCCCCTTCTGTATGTGCCAAAGAAAAGGGACAGCTTCAGCAGCAAGGAGGTTGAAAGCAAGTGTGTGTGTCTGGGGTGAGGGGAGAATGAAGTGGGGAGTGACCCTACTTCTCTAATTGAGATTCCAGGGAGGAGATAAAATGCCCCCTAAGTAAACAAGGAATTAACCATTAGTTCTGTGAAGATGTGTTTCACCAAAGGAGGAACTTCTCTTTGTTCAGGGGAAACACGTTTTTAAAAAAGGTTCTGATTCCCGGTGTTGCCCAAGTCAGTTCCTGATTATGACCAAGAGTGGCGTAGACCTCTGTGAATCCCCTGACGTGGTCAGTGAACTGAAACCCAATGTGTAAGAAGATCTGAGATCAGAAGTACAGCTTATTAAGTCAACTTAAGATTACATGTTCTAGAAAAGGGCACCTTGAGTCTGTGGATAAGAAATATTAATTACATACCTGAAGAACCAAAAGGAGAAGAAAAGGGGACTGGTTTATGTATCCCATTACAGATGCAGTGCCCATCTTCATTTCTTTTCTTATTTGGTCTGCCCTGCCCTCCATGGGGTTATTCACCGAAGAGTGAACTGTGACATGCACTGGGGCCTCATGAAAACTAGAGATAGAAAACTGAATCCTAAATTCTTCGCTTTGAAGAAAACACCTTTCTGAGTGTTTTCTTCAAAGGCTTCTCAGGAGATGCGGTTTTGAGCGTCTGTGTTGGAGCCATTCCCTCTCTCCCTTCTGCTCTCCAGCCTCCAAGTTTCTATGGTGATATTTCCTCTTCACAGTGATTAATAATAATAATAACAGCAATATTAACAGAAACAGCAAACAGTAATGACTCAGGGCTAAAGAAGCCGTCACACTAAATAACTTTAAACCTACAAAACAACTTCAGCTTTGCCTCCTGAGATGCTATCTTGTAGCAGGACATTTTTTTTCTTTTTTAATTTTGCATGGTGTAGAGTTACTAATTATGTAACTTGAGAATTAATTAGACACGTATCCAGTCTCCATTATCATCCTACAGAGAAACAGAACCCTGAATTCTAGTGCCAAATGTATCATTTAGAGTGCAATATCAGTTCTTCAGAGAAAAGCATAATTTCTTGGACTGGGGAAGCAACAGTGAAAATCGTGGTTTACATGAACCAGTTGATCACTGTCTAAGTTAAAATGGGTCATTCTCTACCCTTGCTGATTTCACTTAGGAAAAAAGAAAAGAAAAAGAAAATGGGTCTTCTCCTGGTTTTGTTATTGCTGTGATGTTCCTTTCTTTGTCATGCTAATGGATTCCTGTGTGTGTGTGTGTGTAGGTCTGTATTCACTCATTTGCACTTTGTGTCTGTAGCATGCTTCTCTAATCTGTGTCTACCTCAGGGTCCTTAGGGCCAAGGCTATCACCTGTAGCTCTACAGACAGTACCCTGTACAACCCCACTGGATAGGGGAATGAATCCTTGAATGAAAATCGGTACCACTAAGTTTAATACAGCCCCTAATATATAAGGGGAAAAAAGCCATCCTCTTTCTCTTGTGCAAGGAAATAAATAGGTTAGGTTAAGCAAGAACAAAGTTCTTAGATAAGATGGAAGGAGTCTACTGAAAAAGTGGCAATGCTTTTACCGTTGGTGGTCAGTGGGATTTTAACAAAGAATCAAAGGTAGTGCTACCTGGCCTTAGGTAGATGAGGTAGTTTTATAGCCCTGGGCGCAGGCCTGGGAGTTTCCAAAGACCTCAAGGCAGCTATGGAGTCCTGGGGCCTGAGGAGGAGGTGGCCCTCTCTGTCCTGGGTCACCCTAGCTCTACTTTTCTCTTTGGTTGGAAACTCTTTGGTTCCGGCAATGCCACCACCACCTCTCAGAGTGAGTGTGGCCAGGGGAACCAAAGGAACTCACCTCCTTCATTTGCTTTGCATTTTCTTCATGTATGGTTTTCCCAGACTTTTAATATATTGAATCATGCAAGCTTACACATTGTGCTAAAACTTTTAGGTAGCATCAGAGGTTCTAATTTGATTCTGCTTTAATTTTCTGGGGGATTGTACCCAGACACGGGCATTTTTAGAAAGCCCTCTGTTGAGCTTACCATATCTTGAGAGTTGCGAAATGCTAGGATGAATCCAGTAAGTGAGCTAGGGTTGAAATCCAGACTCCAGGGCTGGGGCTCTTCACCATCTACCTGCATATTTTGCATTCTTGCCCATTCTGTATTACCAGTGCACTCCTCCCGGCCCTTTATTCATCCCAATTCTTCACAGAACTCCATTGGACATCTTTCAGTATGGCCACTCTTAAAGCTGGAGACTCCTCTTGGCAACCAGAAAAATATGTATGGGAAGGGGCAGACTGTTTGACTGGGCTGTCTTCATACGATCTAGTTAGTGCTCCTTCTTATGGGACAGAAAAGCCAGTCTGCCTTCTCCCCAGGACCTCCATTTTAGTGGGTGCCATCAGGCCAGTCCTTGCCTTTGAGAGTATTGTGAGGTTTGTAGCTAGATTTGGATGATTCAAACATTGTCTGAATGCAATCCGAATGCCTTTATTGAATGCTAGATTTCAACTATGCATCAAAGCTGGCAGAGAAACTGTTGGCAGCTTGTCGCTCAATCTGGACTTAACAGGAAAAATTATCAGAATGCAGTTTTGCTAGTGAGATGAGCAACAGCAGAAATTGCACTTAGTGAAGCAAGTTGAAGGCTGGGGATTAGTAGTTCTGTGTCTTTTGAATAGACTGCTGTAGTTAAATAACTGAGAAGTATACACTAGGTTATGTATTGAGATCCATGTATGAGAAATCCTGCTATGGTCTGAATGACCCCTCCAAAACTCATGTTGAAACTTAATTTCCAATGTAGCAGTATTGAGGGATGGGTCCTTTAAGAGGAGTTTGGGTTATAAGAGCTCTGCCCTCATGAATGGATTAATCCACTCATAGATTCTTAGATTAATGGGTTAAAGGATTAATGAGTTATCACAGGTGTGGAACTGCTGGCTTTGTAAGAGGAAGCAAAACGTGAGTTGGCATGCTGAGCACCCTCGCTGTGTGGTTCACTGTGCTGCCTGGGGATGCTGCAGAGAGGCCCCACCAGCAAGTCCCCCTCTCACCAGATGTGTCCCTGTGACCTTGGACTTCTCAGCCTTCATTACTGTAAGAAATAAATTCCTTTTCTTTCTAAACTACCCAGTTTCAGGCATTCTGTTACATGCAATGGAACATGGACTAAGACAGATCCCAACAGATTAGAACGTGTATGATCAGTGCAGGGAGGCTCCAGAGGCCTTTGCTTTAGCCCAGCGCCTTGAATGGCTGGCTGTGGCCTTTCAGTGGCTCCACTCCATCTGTGTGCTCTGTCAGAGATAATGAAATCAGACAGGCCCACAGAGACTGCTTTTCCCTCCTCACAAATTTTTAATAAAACTCTTTGAACAACAGAGCTGGACATCTCTGAAGCCTAAAATTAAAGCGATAAGATAGAAGATTACTCACTTGTCAGTCTGCACCAAACTCTGCACCACCAATACAAATTCCAGGGGAGTTTCAAAAAATCTGCCGAGAGTTTGAGACTCTCCATCTGGAGTCTTTTCTTTTTTCTCTTCATAGGAAGAAAACACAGCACTAAGGAAAAGAGACACTTCATTCTCTGCCACAAACAACATGTGAATCAATCCCTGAAACAGGTTTTCACAAAAAAGTAATTTTTGGAGAGAAATGCCTTTGAATAAGTAAGTGTCCTGGATTCAGACTTCCTGAGACAAAATGTAATCACAGCTGCTTAGTCAACACCAGCCATCCACGTGCCTTTCAGGAGAAATCGCCACCGCAGGTTTCCAACCTTGCTGGGTTCCCCTGTTCACATGAACCTTGAATGCGCACTGTCTACCTGGTGCTGGTGCACAGCACATGGCACACCTGGCCTCAGTCTTGCACCTGATATACCAGCTCAAACAATCAACAAACACGTAAGCACTGTCATGTCATGTTACGCGGTGTCAAAGTGCTGGTGAAGACAATGAAGCATATCATGGGGCACTGGATTATGGGAGGACCAAGGATAGGGGAGGGTGAAATACTTTAGATAGAGTTGTTCAGGAAAGGTCTGTCAGTTCCAGGTTATAAATTAAATATGTAGGCTGGCCCTTTTTACAAAGCCAAAATCTTGGCACTAATTCTGCAAATAAAATTATTTAGTTTTCTAAAGAAAATTTACTAGCCCTGGCTGAAATTTACTAAAGAACTTATAGTTCTCTCCTTTCCCCACCGCCCCCTGCCTAACCCTTTCTTTCCTTCTTTCCTCTCTCCTTTCTGTGTACCAGTCTCTTGTCTTGACTACCTTCTCATAGCTGGGGGAAAGCAAATGCACAATGCCTCTATTCCTTGACAAATATTTCCCAAATAATTATTTATAAAGTCCTAAACTCTCTTAGAGAGGAGAAAGTAAGAAACCAGTCAGGCAGGCAGTTAAGGTGGGTCATTAATACAAATTTCTTCAAAGAACAGCCAGAAAATCAAACTGTAGGCTCTAGATAAGAAGAAAGCCTGCATCCTTGAAACTCTGTGAACTCTGATGAACAAATTCTATCCCTTTTTGGACACATTTCTCTCTCCTTGGTATGCCTTAGTCACTTACTTTTCACCTATTGGTCTCTTACTTTTCACCTATTTTACATATGCCTACCTTTCTGTAATTGGCTGTGGGCTAAGTCTTCATTTACATAGGGTGAGTCATCACTTTAGCCCGATTGGTCCCAGGCCAAGGTCCCGGGCCAATCACTGTGCTCTGCCTCTAATTTGTTCTTTATACCTCTTTGTAAGTGGTGCTTTTTCCAAAATGGCTTGCAGACCAGTCAGCTCAGGCTTCCCCTTCCCATTTAGTTACTAAACTTTCATTCCAACCTCACCCTTTGTGTCCACACTCCTTAATTTTCTGAGTCATGAGGCAAAGAACTCTGGGATACCTCAAACAAGAGACTGCTACATTGTGGTGCATTAGCAAGACTATAACATTAACACTACTCAGAAAATTTGCTACAACTAACCTCTGCAGTTTTATCTTTATGGGTTCCCAGTAATGTAGATTTTATAATGGGTATCTGGAGTTCTGGCTCAGACTTCTATCATGCCTACAGAAAGAACATGGACCCCTGCTGAAAACAAAGAAAACAAACTGCGAATCCGAGTTCTGTACTAATGTTGCAAGATGTTCCACACAGAGACACTGCATCTAAATAAGGTACCGATGGTATACTGTAGCCATTTGCCTTAGAATACAATTGTAGTCCTTTTATGTGTGTGTTCTGGCAGGAAAAGCAGTTCAACTCCAGAGGTTTGAGTGAAGTGAATGTAAGAGGGGCTATTGTGAAAGGTGTGGGTAGGGTGAAGGGAGATGGTGAGGCAACCAGAGATTAGCAAGAGCAGAAAGCCATTATCAGCTGCAGAGCTGAAAGGCAGGGGAATGGTGTTTCCAGAGCCCATGGAGAACTAGAGGCCAGGAGGCAGTGGCTTGAGAGGATGCCGCCTTTTCAGAGCTTAGCAGTGAAAGCATAGGGCAGAGCAGAGGAAAATACCTGTATCTGTCTTTTCTCCCACTCTCTAGTCTCAGTTCCAGCCAGGAGCCTAGACACTGTGTAGGAGTCAGCCACCTCCACAGTATAGAACAGGACAGAGAAAGGCATCTGAGGAGAGCAAATGCAAATTCAGACCCAGCAAGCACAGGGCCCACTCACCTGCTCATTAGACGCTTTGTCTCTGTGCATATCCATGAGTGCTTCTTCAACCATTGATCCTTCTTTTCTTCCTTCTGTTGTAATAACCAAATATCAAGCAACTTCACACTTGGTAAATGGTCTTCCTGATCAAAGTGCCGAGGTGACCTAATTAAATCAATGGCTTTTAATTTCATCTGTTTCAGCAATTGGCTTGTGAAGGCCTCATCTGACCATGTGTCCTGGCTATGGTCTCTTCCCTCTCCAAGGGCCTCTTTTATACTTTAAGATAAAAGATAATTTCAAAAGAGTTTAATTATTTTCTAAGTAAACTCAAAAGAACTTCCTCTTCTATTCCATTTTTAGCGCCTGTCTATAATTTTCTTATTCCCTCTAGTAGTATCTTTCTTTCATAAAGAAATATAGGTCTTGAAAGCCATCATAAGATCACTTTCCTTTAGTGGAGACTGTAAAGATGAAAGCACAGCTGTCTGGGGCCTCTCACAGTCTTGTTCTTACTGAGGCTTTCCCAACGTCTGCATTTTCTGGCTCTGGCTACATTTATTTCATGAGTTACATTACAAGCCACTGCAGTTCCTTTCTTAGCTGAAATAGTTTCCTTGGCCTTTACTAAGAGTTTCTTTTTTTTCCCCCCATGAAGAAAGAACAGCTCTTGAGAACTTTGCCAAATGCACACATTCACACAAACCCACCCATTAAATCTGTGTTTAAAACACATAATGGTTCTGCTGTTGTTGTTGTGAAAAATGGTTATTGTCTACATCTTCACTCACTTTTGAAGACACTGATCTCTCTGCTCCTTCCTAGAGGACTTCTTTCCTTTGTTGTGCTCTAAGTGTGAACAGTGAGAAACAACCCTGAAACTGATATTGATCCCCTGGCTTTACCAACTCAAAGCCCTACAAAGGGAATGTCAGCTCGTCTTGGAGCTGAATAGCATTACTAATTAAACTCAAGATTTATGCTTCCGTTCATCGAGACGACTTCATAAGCACCTCTACCTAACCCTCTCTGTAGCCTGAGACTAAGGAGGGTATGCATGAAAGAAATCTCATGAATATTAAGTGATGCTTTATTGAGACCCTCGAGGCCTTGCCAATGGCATGGGAAGCATGTCATTCTCCATTTGTAGCTCTTAAAAGTTCAGGTGGTCAACCCTGCAGAGAAAAATCTCTACCCACAAAAATATATCTCAGCCCATTCCAAATTAAACATTGTCAGCCCCTCTCTCTTCACCCCCAAGTCACCAGAAGTTAAATTAGACTCAGGCAGGAAAGAATTCAGTGTAGATGTTTTCATCCAAGTGCTAACAACCTGTGGTATCAGTAGCTATAAAAACACCATCAAGATATTAACCAAAATCATAGGGATGAAAGCTCATTCATGGCACCCCTGCTGAAATCGTTATATTCTTCATGTACTGTTTTACTGACAGTTGATTCCCAGGCCTGATGTCTGAAATAGGAAGTTTACTTGTCTTTACCAGTTTAGTTTCCTAGGCCTGAAATATAGTACGAAGATCAGGGTAACAGGTCTTCTGCATCAGGGGTTCCCAACCCCAGGGCCACAGACTAATACCAGTCCCTGGCCCACCCAACAGGTGGTGAGCAGTGGGCAAGTGAGCATTACCACCTGAGCTCCACCTCTTGTCAGATCGGCAGGGATGTTCAATTCTCAGGAGCGCAAACCCTACTGTGAACTGCGCATGCAAGGGATCTAGGGTTGTGTGTTCCTTATGAGAATCTAATGCTAGGTATGATCTGAAGTAGAACAGTTCCATCCCTAAACCATCCCTCCCACTACCCCTCTTTCACCCCCACTTTCCCCCACCTCCCTATCACTCTCCCAATCCATGGAAAAATTGTCTTCCGTGACACCAGTCTCTGGTGCCAAAAAGTTTGGTGACTGCTGTTCTGTATAACCTGGAGGGTCAGTTCATCTATCTAGGTTGGCTGCAGGAGCTGTTTGTTTTCCTGCATATAATCAGAGAGGAGGACACTCACTAGCTCTTGACCCAGAGAGAGAAGAAAGGAGAATGCCTACCTGGGATTCTGTGATACAGGTTAACTTCCAAAATGACTCAGTTCCTTGTGATGCAGAATCTTCAAACTTACAATAGCCTCTTGAGTGTCCCCCTTGCAGGCTTGTGCAACAACAAAGGTGGAGAAGAAAACTATGTGCGTGTTGTGGGGGAGGGGGTGAGGGGGGAAGATAAGCAGGTGCACTGTAGGTATCTGGGTATCTGCACTGTCATCGATTTGATGATAATTAGAGCACAATTTAGAGATTGTTGACATTAAACCTGGAATTCAGATCATGTTCCTTCTCTACTAAGATCTCTTCCATGCCTTCCCACTAAAATTAGAATTAAAATGTCAACTTTTTTTGTGGCCTTTTCTGGTCCCTCCTTACTGACCAGCCTTACCCTCGTTTTGCCAAAGACGCAAGCCATGCACTGATGTTGCTTCTGTTTCTCATCCTAAACTGGTTCTGTCTTAAACTGTACTATTCTTAGAGAGGTCTTTCTCTTCAGACTGTACTTTCTAAAATAGTGCCCCTGTTGTAAGTATTATCTTACTCATCATATCACTCTATTTATTCCCTTTATAGTAATGATAAAAATCAATATTTACTTTTACTTTTTGTTTCCTCCACTAAGACCTCCAATGAGTAGGAACCCTTTAGTCATTAAATTATCTTTATCAGCTAACAATAGAGAATAACGTGGAGCAGAACTCCTAATTGTTGAATGAAGTAAAGAAATCTTATTTGTTAATAATTTCTGATATAAACCATTTGCAAATATGAACATGCTAGGTTCATGGTCCACATTTTTTTTTTTTGAGACAGAATCTCGCTCTGTCACCAGGAGCCAGGCTGGAGTGCAGTGGTGTGATCTCGGCTCACTGCAACCTCCACCTCACGGGTTCAAGCAATTCTCCTGCCTCAGCCTCCCAAGTAGCTGGAACTACAGGCACACACCACCACGCTCAGCTAATTTTTGTATTTTTAGTAGAAATGGGTTTCGCCATGTTGGCCAGGATGGTCTCGATCTCTTGACCTCATGATCTGCCCGTCATGGTCCACATTTTTTAAAGGACCCTGGTACTCCTGACATGTGAAGCTCCAAAGTGGTACCAACCTTTTCTATAGATATCTTCCCCAACTCTGTGTGGGATAGGGCAGGCTGGCTAAAGTTGGGTTGTAGTTTTGAGGTTATGATTTAGTGATGTTGACTGTAACCACTGAAAGAACTTGAAAGAAGCATCCCTTAACCTCTTTTTAAATTTTTCTTTTGGGCTACAAACACGGGTATTGAAAGAAGTTCTGACAAAGCTTATCTATGCTTTATTGAAAATAAATAAGTAGTCTTTTCTCTTTTTTTTTTTTAAAGAGATGAAACAGGGTCTCACACGGTCATCCAGGCTGGAGTGCAATGGTGCAATCATAGATCACTGCAAACTTGAACTCCTGGACTCAAGGGATGCTCCTGCCTAGGCCTCCCAAAGTGCTAGGATTATATGCATGAGCCACCACACCCAGCCTGAAGTAATGCTTTTAAATTCCTCTTGGTGTTCCTTTTCTGCCAACTGCATGACATTTATTCCTTCTGTAATAGTGTCTATTAGATAGTACAAGACAATATCTTATCTGTTATTTTCTATGCTGTTCTTCCTCAAATTTCCTAATACTTTCTGTAGTTGCTAGAGGCTACCACATTAATACAAGAAGAATCAGGGTTGCTGTATCTAAAAGCATAAGGGAAATTAATGGTTAATTACAGTTTTGTTTATTTACTTGTAGGGATCATTTGGATTAAAAGTAAAGGCTCTGAGAGGAACTGAGTGTTCCACTTGTGGGTTTATGCAACAACAAAGGTGAAGGAGAAAACCCTGTGTGTGTTGTGGAAGAGGGGGTGAGAGGAGGAAGTAGGGTAGAAGATCTTGCCCACCCTACCTCTTGGAACACAGAAAGACTTTGGCGGGAGGTGACCTTGAAGGGTCAGATCTGGGTTACCAGGAGGGGAGAAAAGAATGCAGAGGTGACAGAGCATGGCCAGTGGCCAAGAGTCACATGGAAGCCAAGCCAATGCTGCAGGTGGCCATCTTTCTTTTTTCATTACCCAAGCAAAGAGCCTTTGAGGAAGGTGTCACCTGTGCCAGGAGGGAACCTTTCTTCCATGGCTGCCTGGGGTTTAGTCCTCAGCAGAAGAACACCTGTTTGTAACCTGAGACTCCGCTGAACTCCCATCTACCTGTCCCACTTGAAAACCACCATGGTTTTTGAGTGGGACAAAAGGTGGGGTCCTTGACTCTCACCCCCCCTGCCCCGAGAGAGGCAGTAATAAGTGAACAGACACAAACCTGGGCTGGACAGCAGAGAAATTCACTGCATGTGCCCAACCATTTTTTATTAGGAGGAGGATGATGTCTAGCAGTTTAGGTCATGCTTTTTGTTGCACATAAGCCCAACCACTGTCATTTCTAATTTGGAATTACCTCTAATGTGCTTCTTGGAATTCTGGCCTTGAAAAAAATGCAGAAAACTGTTTTTCTAACGTAGGACTTCAGAAGGCAAATAATCACAGCCTTGTCAGCCTGCAGTGAGGAGCGGGACGGGACCCACCTTCAAGAATGCCCACATCTGAACCCTTGAGTGAATAAATACTTGCTGCTGTTTACCAAGAGTCCTTATCCTTTCCATCTCTTATTCATATAACCCCCCCTACCACATTATGGACACCCATGAAATGCTGAGAAGCAGCAGCAAAAATCTGTGCTCTGAGCATCAACATCTTGAAACTCCATTTTATTATACATCACTCTGTCTCAGAAAGGAACTCACCAGTTCTAACAGCCCTCTTATTGGGAAGCTGGCACGGAGATTTCTCTTATTGGGAAGCTGGCATGGAGACTTCTCTTTTTTCCAGAGGAAGGAAGAGGATTTTAGTATTTCACAGTAACACTTGAGCAAGTTATTAGAGGCATTCATTGCCTAACTGCTGGCTGGTGCCTCCTTAATATTTCTTCCAGAACCTTTGGCCTCTGATCAGCACTTTGAAATATAGACTGGTCCTGAAACCGCCTTTGCAAACATTATAACTGAGACATTGATTACAGTGATGAAGATCTGACCTAACCAACTCTGCCTGGCTTCTAACCTCCAAGCTGTCTTTGTTCGTTCCTGGGCATAGGCTGAACTCACTTTGGGAGCAGCTTAGTTTATAGTTTAGTGTTGAAACAAAGACAATTACAACCCTTGCAACCCTTGCTCAAAACAAACCCCCTTCCTGCTTGGGGACTAGACTGCCTTTGGAGGACTAACAAATTAGCTACAAGATTAGAAATTATGGTTTAGGAGTCATGCAGCTGGAGGCTATAGGATTCTAAATTTCCCAAATTGCTCCTCAGGATAACATCACAATTGTAAAACCTAACATCAGTGCTTGAGATATTTTGCAGATCCTGCACTCTATCGATCAGCTGGCACCACCCAGATCTATAAACTGGCTCATGTGGGCTTATGGACTCCACCCAGGAACTGACTCAGAGCAAGAGGACAGCTTTGACTCCCTCTGATTTCATCTCTGACCTGACCAATCAGCACTCCCCACTGACACCCTACCTACCAAATTATCCTGATCTGCAGAATAATAAAACTCCTAGCTCCCATACAGCTGGCCCTGCAGGCATTAAAGTCTTTCTCTATTGCAATTCCCCTATCTTGATAAATCAGCTCTGTCTAGGCAGCGGTTAAGGATACCCTGCTGGGCGGTTACAGTCCCAGTCTTTGGGGTGGTGGGATCTCATAAATACTGGGAAGCATATTGAGTGGCCCATGGAACCCATTCTGTGCTTTCTACTGGGTCTGCTGTAAAGTTTGCAGGGACACCTGTTTTCCTCTTTGTCCTGGGCAGCAGCTGCTCCCACAGAACAGATACAATCTCTAGGGAAGGGGTGGCACACACTGGTCAGTCCCCTTGTTTCTACTGCCTTCACCACCCTCCTGAGAATGTTTCCTTTCCTGTCTTTATTTTTCTTCACCAGTTTCATGTCAAGGACCCATGGGGTTTAGGCAGTTCCTTTTGCCCTGCTTCCTCCATCTAATGCTTACTATCCATAAGCATTTGTATTGGAAAGCAGACTGCATCCTGGTTTCCAGATCATGTCGATTTTCTGCATTATTTTTAACCAGAGAATCTGCAGCTCCCAGTGGTCAGTCTCTTCCATCCTGTCTTCCACAAAAGGGTTAACCTTAGGAAGCCTGTAAAGGCAGCACTGCTTCCCTTCTGTGCTCTCGGGCTGATAGGCTGCAGGGCTGACCATATTAGGAGTGTGTGAAGATTCAGCTCTGGGTATACACAGCGGGAGCTCTCCTGTCAGTCTGAAAGGCAGGAGCTATATTTAGTAACAGTCACTTGGGAATAGCAGCTTAAACGTGGGAGTGGGTTGCTGGAATGCAGATGTGTAGTGAATTTCTACTCCAATCCCCATGGAAGTTTTAAGCTGAAGCCTTAGAAAAGATCTGGGCTCTTCTTCCCCCCACCTTCTCCAAATTGTCTGGATGGCATCCTTTGCAAGCCTAGAAAGAACAATGTAGTTCCTATTGGCTCTGCTCCTTTTTTTTAACATGGAGGAAGAGAATTGTGGTTGTTGAATGAATCATCACTCAAAATGTTGTGAACAGAGATTTTTCTCCCCTAACCCTTTACCTCCTTTCCCGTGTCTGGTTAACTAACCACTAATATGATGAATGGAATAATTTTATTGCCCTGTGATTTCTCCCCTTAGCAAATAAAAATAATCTCTCTTTTGTTTTGCAAGAAATGCATTTTTGGTAACAGAAGTATTTTAGGTTATAGAGGGCCTTAGGTCTATGTATGTCTTCTTTATAGAATGCGATTATATAATCAGAACATAATTATTATGTATGAAGTTATTTCTTACAAGTCCATGCAAATGTATACAAAATTCTATGAGAGTAAAAAGAAAAAATAGTCTTATAAAGTTGTTAATGCATTCGATGATGTGGAAGCAAACGTCTGTTTAATTCAAGCATGGCAGCTCTAAAGGGTAATTTGTTTATAGAAATGATCAGTTCCTGGGCAGCTTTTGGGCTTTCTTTTATTTTTTTCTTTCCCTCCCTCCCTTCCCTTTCTCTCTGTCTCTGTCTCTGTCTTTCTCTCCCTCTCTCTCTGTCTTGGCTAAATTTGCCATTTCAATTGACTGAGACTTTAGTTTGAATGAATTAAATGAATAGGCTGAGGTCATTTCTAACTTTGAGGCTTGGGAAACATGTAAACATTTAGAATATGGAGTTCTCCTTATTTCCACATATTTATATCTGCTGTTAATCTACTTAATTTCCTCAGATTATCTGGTAGTGGGATAGAGAGTTCTAGTCAAAACATCACATAGGCCTAAAGCTCTGGCTGGGAAGACCATTTGACTAAAATGCTGAAACCCTTGTTTTCTTTACCACCATCTACTACAGCCAGAACACTTTCACTTTTGAGCTCCAGCTAGGAAGATGTGAATGGATTATTTAGATGGCTCTGGTTAAAAGTAACAAAGTGTAGTCTAATCTAATACATGTGATTGGGGATCCTTGTTGGAAAAGAATCTCAAGAAATTTAGCTGGGTCAGCACACTCTCTTGGGGGCAGTGATAGGATTCAGCAAAAGTGCTCACAGCAAATATAAGATGTGCATTGTGGCCACAGATGGGAAATAGGGTTAACCTTGGCACTCAGTACAGACCCAGATGGAGATGGAAAAGCTGGGGGTGGGGCAGATATTGGAGATGGAGTAGGTTCAACGGAGGAGAGAAGAAAAGACAACCAGGAAGGATAAGGAATACAGATAGCCAGGGAGAGGAAGCCCAGGAAAAGCTGGAGTCAGGAGGACACCTCTCCAGGGATGATGGTTTCTGCAGAGGCAGGAAGGTAGAATATGGCATTAGGGAACTTCGGAAAGTAGTGTTGAGAGATCCCAGCTGGCAGTGAAGATGGCGAGGCTGGCTAACCAGGTGCTAGTTTGCTACCATCATCTTGGGGTGGTAGTTTGAATGCGGGGGGCGGGGAGAGGGAAAAAGGGAATGCAAGGCAGAGATGCATTCATTGAAGAACAAAAATACTGAAGACTTCAAGACAAAGATTCAGAGATAAATCAGTAAGAATCTAGCTTCCAGAGAATTACAATTCACAAAAAGTGATCATGATAACTAGTGTGGATTGCGCATTACATGCTGAGCACTGCAAACAATGAGAGGGCATGTTGCATGCACTGTCTCCACTAATTTGTCCAGGAAGCTTATGAAATCCATTCTGTTATGTTCATTATTAAACATATGAGGAAACTGAGGTGCAAAGTGGTACCTGACTCATTAGTGGTAGAGTTGGGATTTAAGCTCATGTCTCTAACTAGAACCCCCAAACTTAATTGCTTCACTATACTAACTGCCAAACTGCTACAGATCTTAAAAATCAGTTTGGGGTTTTATTTTAGGAAAAAGGTAGAAGCTCTTTTTCTAGAGTTGTTTTTCTCACAGGAAATTGAATCTGATGATGTTAGTTATCAAACATAAGTGCTCATTATATGCAAGGCATTGTGCTAAGTGCTGGGCCTGCAGAGAGAAATTTGACAAAGTTGCTGAAGAAACACTGTGTAGACAAATACATGAATTGCATCATGATGTGATAAGTGCTTGAAGAGCCAGATAATAAGTGCTGATGGGAAACTGAGGAGGAATGGAATCGGAGAAGGCTTGAAGAGAGAACATTTGAGGAGCCTGGAGGGAACAATAACTGCTCCCCCAGTGGACAAGGCCATGAAGGATGTCATAGGTGGAGAGGGGGGACTGTTGAAGGTAGAAGGCATCAGGGATCTACATGCAGCTTGGTGTAAGTAGGTTGAAGCCATGGTATATAAAAGGCTTATATGTCAGAGTAAGGAGATTAGAATCCACTGAGTTCTCAACAAGAGCTCCTAAAATCTTCTTGTCCTAAGGTCTGGACTGACCTCAGAGCTAATGGGATGATTCTGCAGGCCAGTCCAACAAATGATAGTTTGTGGGAAGAAAAGATCCCAAGACATCAACTAATAGACCCTAATAATATCCAGGTAAACAGGGTCCAGGCCAAAGAATTTGTCCTGTGTGTCATAACTGTCTTCTGGAATAAATAGATAAGTCATCCTCCTTTACCCTATAACACTCTCAGCTCATTAGTTTGAGCTTCTGATGAACACTTGTCTCAGTATTAAGATTTTCAATTTCCCTCTTAACCTGTAAGAAGCTGATTAAATTAAGCACTATTGACATCCAGGCTCTTAAAATAGAAACTCACTCAAAGGGATTGGCAATCTGAATAACACATAGTGTCACTCTCTGGTTCTCCTTTCTGCCACCACCCTCCCTGGGTTCTAAAGATAGGATATTTTTAATGGATGAAGCCCCGAAGGCTTGTAGGTTTCCGTGGTGAACTCAGCTCTTCACCTGCTCAGTTGCTACTTGTTGAAGAAAATCACAGAACCAGACTGCTTAATTTTAAATTGATGCTTTAACCTTAAATTCTGGATAATAAACCTCAAATGAACACTTGACAACAGCCATGAATTCTACTGTGCTTCCATAGTGAGTATACTTATCTATTCTTCCAGATAGTTATTCCACACCATCTGCTCTGTTTTCCAACTTCCAACATCCTCCCTCCTCTTCTGAATGAACTACTTTGTCTTATTATTAAGAAAATAGGGTCCAGCAGTCCCAGTCTGGGTATATATCCAAAGAAAATGAAATCGGTACACTGCAGCATTATCCACACTAGCTAAGATATGGAACCCACCTAAATGTCCATCAATAGATGACTGGCTAAGGGTGATACATATACATAATGTAATATGATTCAGCCTTTAAAAAGAAGGAAATTTGGTCATTTGGGACAACATGGCTAAACCTGGAGGACATTATGTTAAGTGAAATAAGGCAAGCACAGACAGACAAATACTGCCTGATCTAGCTTAGATGTGAAGTGTAAAAGAGTTTAACTCATAGAAGCAGAGTAGAATGGTGATTACTGGGTGATGGGGCACGGAAGACTGCTGGGGGAAATATGAGTCAAAGGACAGAAAAATTTAGGATAAATAATTTCAAGAGATCTCTTGTACAACATGGTGACTACAGTTAACCATGTGTTGAATTCTTGAAAATTGCTAACAGAATAGATTTCAAGTGTTCTCATCAAAAATATGTGAGGTACTGCCTATATTAGCTTGACTTAGATATTTCATGATGTAAACATATTTCAAAACAACATGTACACAAATACATGTAATTTTTTGTCAGTGAAAAGTTTTAAAAAAGAAAAGCTCTCAGCCAGGTGTGGTGGCTCATGCCTGTAATTCTAGCACTTTCGGAGGCCAAGGTGGGCTTATCACTTGAGGTCAGGAGTTTGAGACCAGCCTGGCCAACATGACGAAATCTTGTCTCTACTAAAAACAAAAAAAGTAAGCCAGGCAAGGTGGTGTGCACCTACTTGGGAGGCTGAGGCAGGAGAATCATCACTTGCACCGGGGCGGCAGAGGCTGCAGTGAGCCAAGATGGCACCACTGAATTCCAGCCTGGGCAACAAGAACAAAATTCTATCTCAAAAACAAAAACAGCAACAAAAAACTCTCAGAGCAGACACTGATTTTCCTGCCAGTCTTCCCTATAAGTCTACTCTATGTATGCACATCAGAGGCCAGTTCCTGTATGTGTGCTCTGTGTTCTATAGCCTGTCTCCTTCTGAGGGACTTCTTCCATGAGCCTCTCTCACTTCTGTGTCATCAATTTCTTCTTTTTTACTGTATCAGTCTATCAGCATACAAACAGGCTCCAGTGTCTTCCACTTTAGGAAAAATACCGTACATTCCCCAGTCCCACATTTCCTTCCAAATGTGTCATTTCTTAGCTGTGATTTATAGTGACTTATGGAACCAGCGTCTAAATCTGGGCTGTCTACTTCCTCACCTCTTATTTCAAGTCATCCCAATTTGACTTCTTTCACTACTACTCTACTGAAAACTGTTCTCAGACCTATTTGACACCTGCATAGGTACAGCTCAAGGGGTTTGGAGAAAAACACACATGTCGATTGACTTCACTTTAAATTTGTAATCATCAACTACTAGTGGGTCCTTAATGCTGCCCAGGACTTAGACTCCATTCCTCTCATTTATTCACCCTCTAAGCCTCCTGAGTATTTCTAAGTTTCTCTTTCCCCTTGGAACTTCAGCACCTTCCATTCTTAATCTAGCTGATGACCTCGCTTCCTATTTTACTTTCTCTTTTTATAGAACACCGAAATAATCTAGGAGACATCCACAGATGCACACAGCCGAATAGACTCATTACTTGAGTCTGTCCAATGTTCTGTCCTGTTAACTCAGGTATCCATGGGCCTGGATAAGGTCAGCTGCTTTATTTGTGTACTAGATCCCGTCTTCTCTTGCCTGGTCACTCACATGGCCCTGGCAATTCTGCCCTTTCATCTGTTATCAATGATTCCCCCTCTGTGTGATTATTCCCAGCAGCCTTCAACTATGCATCACTTCTTCCATTAACGATGACAACAACAAAAACTTCTCTTGAATTGCTTTAACCAGGGAGGCAGAGGTTGCAGTGAGCTGAGATTGCACCACTGCACTCCAGCCTGGGCTACAGAGCGAGACTCTGTCTCAAAACAACAACAAACACAAAAAACAAACTAATAAAAAAAACCCAGAAAAACTAATCTTGGCCTCATTTCTCCTTCAGTTGCCACTCCATTTCTCTTCTTCCTTTACACCAAACTGCTTTGAAAGAGTAGCATACACTCCATGTCTCCAGTTTTGCTCTTCTCATTGTCTCTTCAATTTATTCCAATCAGGCTTTCTTCCCACTACTCCAAAACTGGTTTTTATGAGGTCGACGACTGGCCTCTAAGTTGTTCCATCCAAATAGTGTTCTTACTTGACATTGCCTGAGTATCTATTTTATCATGCTCTTCTCCCTGAAACTTGCTTCACCTGCCAAGCAAAACCTCACACTTGCCTAGCTTTCCATCTGCCTCTCTGGGAGCTCCTGTGGGACTCCCTTTCTCATTCTTCTTTATTGCCCTGACCTTGGATACTGGAGAAGTCCTGGGGTGAGCACAGGAAACCTGTCCCTTTGCATTTCACACTTGCTCTCTTGGTGGCCTCATCCAGCTTCGTGGCTTTAAATTTCATATTATGTGCTCTGATTACTTCCAATTTCATATCACATTCTGGACCTCTTCCCTAAGCTCCAGATTTATTTATGTGTCCAAATGCCTATTTAACTTCTCCACAGGGACATTTAATAAGTATTTCAAACTTAGTAAGTCCAAAATGGATCTCTATTTTCTCCCCTAAAACCTGCTTCTCCTGCAATCTTCCTTGTCTAAAGAAATGACCCCATTTTTTGAGTTTCTCAGACAAAAACTCTTGAAGTCATTCTTTTTCTCTCTCATGCCCTCCACCCAATTCATTTCGCTGGCAAGTGCTGTTGGCTCTACCTTCAAAGTATTTCCAGAGTTCAACCACTTTTTTTTTTTTTTTTTTTTGAGATGAAGTCTTGTTCTGTTGCCCAGGCTGGAGTGCAATGGTGTGATCTCAGCTCACTGAAACCTCCCCCTCCTGGGTTCAAGCAATTCTCCTGCTTCTGCCTCCCTCACAAGTAGCTGGGATTACAGGTGCCTGCCACTGCACCAAGATAATTTTTCTATTTTTAGTAGAGATGGGGTTTCGCCATGTTGGCCAGGCTGGTCTTGAACTCCTGACCTCAAGTGATCTGCCCACCTTGGCCTCGGAAAGTGCTGGAATTACAGGCATAAGCCATTGCGCCCGGCTGAGTTCAACCACTCTTATCAATTCACTGTTATTATCCTGGTGAAACCATCATCATGTTTTGCCTAGATTATGGGGAACAGCTTCCTCACTGGTCTCTCTACTTCTGTTCTTGCTGCCCTTATAGTCTATTGTTAACACAGTAACCAGAGCGATCCACTTAAAACCTGTCAGATCATGGAAATCTGTTCACAACTTTCCAGTGTCTTTTCCATCATTCATTATAAAGTCATAAAGTTCACATGGTGCCTGTGAAACCCTAGCCATGCTGAACCCGTTCTCCATCTTTGCTCCAGATATTCTCTCCTCACTTCCTCTTCTAGCACTGTGGCCTCCATGCTATTCTTTCACGTGCCAAACACATTCTTGCCTCAGGGCCTTTTCAACTATTTTTCCTTCTGTCTGGAATGCTTTTCCCCATATATCTGCATGGCTCATCCCTCACTTGAAGGTTTTACTGAAATATCAAGTTTCTGTTTTTTAAGCCTGTGGAAAATGACCCCCCATCCCCCAGACACACTTCCTTTCCCCTCTTAGCTTCACCTTTCACCATAGTGCTTACCACTATTTTGCATACTCTATCTTTTATTTATTTCTATTATGATCTGCCTCTCCCATTGGAAGCCAAGCTCCATAGGATGGGAACTTTTAAATATTTCATTCACTACAATATTTTCAGTGCCCAGAACAGTGTTTGGTGCCAAATAGATATTTGCTTGATGCATAAGTGTACTCTGCTAAATGCTATTAAGAGTTGGATAAGATGAGGACATAGAAGATCTAAAAACTTTTAGCTGCATAGGTGAAGGTACTGAATAAGCAGATAGTCAGATTTAATCAGAGTTCGTTTTAGCCTAGCAACCACTTCATCTTCCCAGTTCCTCACTTATTACAGGTAAGACTTTGGAAAAGTTAACACCCTTGTGTCTCAATTTCCAACCATAAACAGAGAATCATAAAGTATCTATCCTCCATTAAATAGGAGGGTAGATGTTAATACATGTTAAGTATTTAGAACAATGTCTGGGACAATTAACAGTGCTCGATACATGCTATCGATCATCAGCCGTGTTGTACTAGGCATGATTGTTAAAGCACTTTTCCCTCTGCTTCCACAACACCATGTTTCTGGTTTTCTCCTACCTGACTGGCTACTCCTCCCCTCTTCTACGCTGGTTCTTCCTCCCTTATCAGACCACTGAATATTAGAGTGGGCCCCAGGGCTCAGTGCTGGATGCTCTTCTTTCCTTTAAAGCTCTCTGTCCCTAGATGATTGTGATGGTTAATTCTGAGTGTCAGCTTGATTGAATTGAAGGATGAAAAGTACTGATCCTGAGTTTGTCTGTGAGCTGCTGCAAAAGGAGATGAACATTTGAGTCAGTGGGCTTAGGAAGGCAGACCCACCCTCCCACCCTTCCTCTGGGTAGGTACCATCTAATCAGCTGCCAGTGCATATGAAGCAGGCAGAAAAATGTGACAGGGCTAGACTAGCCTAGCTTCCCAGCCCACATCTTCTTCCCGTGCTGCATGCTTCCTGCCCTCAAACATCGAACAACAAGTTCTTCAGTTTTGGGACTCAGACGGGCTCTCCTTGCTCCTCAGCTTGCAGATGGCCTATTGTGGGACCTTGTAATCATGTGAGTTAATAAAGTCATATATATATGGAGATATATAAAGATATATGGAGATATATAGATAGATATCTACCTATCTTTATCTATATATATATCTACCTATATATATATCTCTCTCTATATATATCTCCATATATATATGTAATCATGTGAGTTAATAAAGTCATATATATGGAGATATATGGAGATATATATATCTCCATATATATCTGGAGATATATATATATATATATAAACACACACAGAGAGAGAGAGAGATAACTCCTATTAGTTCTGTCCCTCTAGAGAACACTGACTAATACAATGATTTCATCCAGTCTCTCAATCTTTAACACCATTTATGCTGGTGACTTTCAAATTTGTGTCTCCATTCCAGGCCTCTTTCCCTTCACTTTAGTATTTCCTAATGCTTTCTTGGTTTTATCACGAGGATGTTTCACAAGTATGTGTTTAAATCCATATGTTTGTGGTGTTTCTTAAAAATGGCCACACATTCTCTGGTATTTTTCTTTTCCTCCCATTGAGTATGGGCTGGACCTAGTCACTTGCTTCTAAAGAACAGACTATGATGGAAGTGATATGTATGACTTCCAAGGCTAGGTGGAAAAAGCATTTTGGTTTCCTCTGTCTTTTAGGTCCTTCACTCTGAGGGACCAATTGCTCTGTCCTAAAGATACTCAGGCAGCCCTATAGAGAAGTCCGTGTGTAACTCTCTTACTTATAGCCAGTGAGGAATTGAGGCCATGAGAGTGCATGTGACCCTGTCACCCCAGTCAAGCCTTCAGATGACAGCCATTCTAGCTGATGCCTTGATGGCAACCTATTGAGAGCCCTTGAGCCAGAACTACTGAGCTAAAATACTTCAGAATATCTGCCTTACAGAAACTGTGATCAAATACATGCTAGCTATTTTAAGTGGTTAAGTTTAGAGGTACTTTGCTATGTGCTAAAATCTCCAACTATGATTGTGCATTTGCCTATTTCTCCTTTTAATTCTGTTGATTATGTTGCTTTATGTGTTTTGAAATCTTCACTTTCTTTCTTCCCTCCCCACAATATCTAAAGCATGCCATGGTGTGTCCTGTCTCAGGGCCTTTGCACTGGCCAGTCCCAGACCAGAATGCTTTATATCTGGCTTTTCCTGTAGCTGGCTTTTTGTTCTCCATCAGGGTCAGTTCATTTGTTATCTTCCCAGCAATGTCTTCCTGACTATTATTCCTAAAATAAACATCTGCCACTCCCCAACTCCTCTCTATCTGATTAGTCTGCCTATGTTCTTCATGGCAACGATTACAACCTGTAACTGTATTCTTAATTCATTTACTTGCTTTCCTGATTGTCTGACTCCCTCACTAAAATGTAAGCTCAATAAGAGAAGGGGACCTGATTATTCTTACTCCCATCTCCAAGGCCTGGAAAAGTCCCTGCCACAGAAAAGAAGCTTAATAATTCTTTGTTGAGTGAGAGAATGATACAGAAGAAAGTGGGTGAGATAAAATTCTCTCTTCTTGGACCAAGTCACCACTGGATTCCCATAAGTCATTTGACAGTGGAGTGCAGCAAAGAACAGAGTTGAGTCCTGGCAGCTGGTATGCCTTCACCTGGATGACTTAGCACTGCAATCTTTCCTTTCTGACATGCTTTCTATAGTGTTAAAGGAATTCTGTAGAAATCTTCTTAGTGTGGATATGGGTATGTTTCATAAAGTAGATAATGAAATTCCACCTAATGATAGAATAAGCCCCAGCAAAGGCAATGCATAACTATAACTTCTACTGAAAAAGATACAGAGAGAGATGAGTTCTCCACTTAGAAGAAAATCAACTCATTTTGTATAACCAGCTTTTATGAGCAATCTCTGAACTTCTTAAGAAACCAGATGTTAAACATGTGATCTTATTTCTTAGTTCCCCATCCACATACACATAGGCTTCCTGGAAAGAAAGGTACAAGTAGAGAATGCCAGACACACTACAGATTGCCAGAATCACTTACTTGATTTTCCAACGGCATCAATGTGACAGCTTGATCCAAGATCCCAGGACTTACTCAACAGAAAAAACAGAGACTAGCCTTTGGTAATTCACTGGCTTAGATATAAATCAATGATGCCAGGGGAATGGAGCCTTTTTTTTCCCCTAAAATATTGATCAATTGTCCTTCACTAAGATAAATTGACCTAATAAAAGAGACATAGAAATTGATCCTGAACCCAACTTTGTTGTGCATGAGTCTCTTGACAACCATGAAAAAAAATCAATTTATGTATAATTAAAAAGAAAAAATTAACATAAATGAAAATTGAAAAATAAAATCCTATCTACCCAGTTGCATTTTGGGATATTTCTTCCCATACATGTCTGGTTTAACAAAGTTTTAAAGCTCTGCCTAGAGGTAAAAGAAGTTTTCAACTTCCTGTCTGTGTTACACAAAAGGATGTCTTAGATCCTTTGATCTTCTCAAGGAGATGACCCCACCTAAATCTCCAGGGAAAGTCCTTTTGTCTTAGATTCCAAGCCTCCCCTTTTACAATTTCCCTCTGACCTTACCTTGAGACATCTTCTTATTTGTTCTCAAGCTTTCTGTATTCCCTCACTTCCTTCCTCTCCCTTCCCTGGCCCCCTCCCTAGTCAGACCTACCCTTGAATAAACACATGTATCCTGAAGTGTTATTGATCAATTATATTAATCATGTTATTTTGAGGCATTTTACATTTTATCAGTAAATAAATCCTGTTTGTGGTTAAAGTCATCAAAATATAGTTTGACTTGTGAAATTTTATTCACCAGCCCTTTTGAGGAAATTATGGCATGTAGGAATTATAAAAGCTTTAGAGCAAGCAGGCTTGGCTTGGTCACCTGTTCTGCCAATTAACAACTAAGTGACCCTATGTAGATTATGGAACTTCACTGAATCTCTTTAAAATGGAAATTGCAATGTCTATTCCACAGAGTTTCTGAGAGGATTAGATCAAATAACACATGGAGACATTCTAGCACAAATCCTGGCACATAGTTGGCATTCAGATGAGTCTCCCTCCCCTATGTTTCCTTATATTATCTGACATGGGTTCATGACATTTCTTAGAACCTATGTCAAGCCTTTCCCCATTACTTAGAGCTCACTAAGAAGAAGTTGGGTTGAAACTAGACTGACAATTTCAGTAGGCAAGAAACTGAGTAAAATTCTGTAGCAATGGTTGCTGAAGGACTTGAGAGGCACAGGTGATTCTGGGGCAACTGTCAGCAATTGGGACCTTCCTCTACTCTGTGAATGATAGAGTTGTAGAAGGTCCCATTGGGTGGCTAAGACAGTAATGAGTAACCAAATAGAAAGCTTGAGGATTCCATGTATTGAAAAATCTTTGTGTCAAATCTTCACTGGACAAAGATGAATAAAACATACCAAGAAGCTACATAGAAGGATAATATGGCATGGCCATTAAGCAAAAGGCCAACTGTTCAGTGTGACTGCCCTTCCATAGCTGGCTGGTAAAGTGTTAGAACAAGGGTTGTGGCTAGGCCAAGTCAAGAGTGACTTCTCTGGCCTTACTGAGGAGTTTGTACATTGCTTTGTAGAGTCACTGAAGAATTTTGAGTTTGAGAATATGATACTAGCACAAAGAAAGGTTATTTAAGAAGGCTGGCCTGGAGGAATAAAAACCATTTAAGATACTATTGAAATAATTAAAGCAAAAAGGGAGAAGGAACTAAGAGAAGGGAGAAGAACAAAGACATGGCAGTGAGAGTTGATAGGGACAGTTTCAATAATTATTAGGAGGTAGAATTAAGAGGTCAAAGTGACTTCTGAACTGTATTCCAGGGAGTAGAAGAACTAAAATGGTTTCTGTTTTAGCTGCTAGGGTGGATAGTAGTGCTATTTGAAGAAAACGAGGATATCAGAAATGGAACAGTTTTGTGAAAAAGACAAGTTCAGATTTGGATGCTTTCAGTTTGAGGCACTTAATGGGCCACCCAGTGGTTGATGTCCAATACATGGTTGGATTTGTAAATCAAGAGCTCAAGAAAGATCTGGCTTGGAGAAACAGTATCAAGAGTCATCAGCCTGTTTGGTGGTGGTTGATGTCATAAGATTCAATTAAATTGTCTAGGAAGAATATTTAGAGGAAAAAAGGGAATAAGTAGACTCTCCTATATCACTAATGTTTTGGCAGCAGACAAAAGTAGAGGTGGTGTGAGAACACACTGAGAAGTCCTTACAGAACTAGGATGAGAATAGGGATAAATTAATGTCACAGAAGTAAAAAAAAAAAGACAGAATATCTGGGCAGCAGTGTTAATGCTGCACAGAGGTCAAGTACACTAAGGACCAGGAAGCATCCTCTGCAGCTAACAAGGCCATATCCACAGCTGAAGAGTCAGTCCTGTGGATGGATACAATCAAGAAGGGACCCTAACTTATGAGGGACCTGTCATAGGTACAACTGACCAAAACAGAGACACAGGAACAAGAACCACTAAGATGCTCAGAAACACAAGTTGGTGGCAAAGATGAGGCTGATCTCAGAGACCAGGAGAGAGCAGATTTATCAAACAGATGTTCAAGGTTGGGGGTCAGTGAAGAGCACAGGTGAACTGACGCCAAGCCCCAGACTTACTTAAATATATTACTATAGGGCCAATACTTAAATATATTACTATAGGGCCAAACTTACAGGTGACAGTCAAATGACAGGAGCTTTTGGGGAGCCACCTTTTCTATTTAAGTCATTTATTTGCATCTTAGTACAATTTGGATTGAAAGTAAAATAAACCCAACTCTAACTCAAGTAAAAAGGGGACAATATTGGAAGAAGATGACATATTTCATAATTAAAAGACTGAACGATGAAATCACAGAAACGATGGTATGTAGTTAAGTATCGGGAAAATGGAAACTAGAAAGTCAAGTCCTGCCAGAATCCTTTCTCAATTTCTCTTCACCTCTTTTCATGTTAACTTCATTCTCTACATAAACCACTTCCTGACCAACAGTACCCAGATTTATATCTTATTAGGGAGAGCCAGTTCTAAAAATACCTCAGGGGCAGACTTGATTGTGTCTGGTACCACCTGTGGTGTCCGAAGAGCCACCAGGAATCACATTTCTGGAGGGAGCAAAGCAGGGAGGAGCACTCTACAGAAAAGAGGGGTGGAAAGACCTGGGTTGACAAAGCAACTGATGCTCCGTCTGCACATTCAACTTCAAAGAGGATTGAGGGTGTATTAATAGTGTGACCAGATGTCCTCATTTGTCTGGGAAGTCCCTTTTTACACCTGTTGTGCTGATACCATTATTAATAGCACCCTTATCACTTTCAAAAAACTTCCTGGTTTGGAAGATAAATTATGCAGTTGTCTTATTTATTGGAACTCTGAACTGGCCAAAATAGTGGAGGGAATGAGGCTTGACAGGGAGCTGTATATGACAGATCATGACCTCCTTTGGGGTAGATTATTCTTCACAGGAGTGCCTGAGTACCCAGAACATAACATGCACTCAGAAAATGTTACATTAAGAATCTAATGTTGAAAAAATTAATCTAATGTAATAAAAAGGGTTTTCTCCCCCAAAGTGTTTTATAAAATCTCATATGACACATTTTCCCAATTCTGTATAGTATTATAGAAGACATTTAGACTAACAGTATCATAGAATCTCAGGGCTACCAGGACATTTTAAATATTCTAAGTTCAACTCCTCTCTAATTACATAGTAGACCTGTGAGCACAGCACTTATGTTTGTTTTGTTCAGCAAATCCTGGATACCCAGGAGCTGGCAAGTATAGGCTTTCAATAAACACTTGGTTCTGTTTTCAGTGCTTGCTTTTCTTCAGCCACATTTCCATCATAAGGACATCTGATAGAGGACCAGTCATATGGGAGGCTTCATGCTTGATAAAACAGCCTTCCAGTCTCTGTATGAGAAAGTCCTTTCTGCAGTGAGCTGAAATCTGACTCCCTGTAATTTTCACGTCTTTGTTTTTCTGCTTCTGAGGCTAACTCTTCTTCCACAGCACAATCTTGAGTCTTCCTTAACCACGGTTTCCTTTTCACTTCTGATGTGGTTTTCAGATCCTTTGCTATCATGATCACTTTTGGACATATTCAGTTTGTCCAAAGACCTTGGTATGTCTTGAATGTCCCCTCGAAAACTCATGTTGAAACTTAATTCCCAAAATGGCAGTATTGAGAGGCAGGGCCTTTAAGAAGTGATTGGATTTTGAGGGCTCTGCAGTCATGAATGGATTAACTTACTCATGGATTAATAGGCTGATAGATTGATGGGCTATCATCGGAAGGAATCTGGTGGCTTTATAAGAAGAGAAAGAGACCTGAGTTAGCATGTTAGCACACTCAGCTCCCTCACCAGGCACTGCCTCAGGATGCTAGAGTGCCCTCCAGGAAGAAGGCTCTCGCCACATATTCCCCCTTAAACTTGGACTTCCCAGCCTCCATAACTGTAAAAAATACATTTTTTCCTTTATAAATGACCCAGTTTCAAGTGTTCTGTTATAAGCAACAGAAAATGGACTAAGACAGACTTCTAGGCAGAGTTCAAAGAGGTGTTTTGAATATGATGAAAAAAAAAAGGCAATCTCACATGCTTCCTTCAAGAAAATTCTGTTTCTATTAATATTAAGCTAAGATTGTTCAGACTTTTTAGCCATGTCTCACTACTGACTCACATGCAGTGTCTCGTTAATTATTTTTAATTAGATACAGCCTCAGTATTTGAAGTTTGAGTGGAAAGAGACACAGAGTTTTACATGTTTCTGTCAAGTCAGATCTGCTCTATCACTTCTTAGGCAATCAGTGTATTGAATTGTTAGAGCCTTGACTTTATCCCTGTTAAATGTCACAGCAACATGCTTTACAAGAGTTTCAAATGCTTTTGTACCATAACTTTGATATCAGAATCTTTTTTGACTCTCCCAACTTGTTGTCCTCATACCTAATGGGTAAAGTACACTTGAAAGAAAGTGGCAATCACTATGATTTTCTGAGCCAGGGTCTCTTAAAAAACAGTTTCACAGATTTAGTACCCTGGTAGGTAACCAACATGTTACAAAGCTGCACATCTCAAACAAAAAGAAAATTTTGCAAAATTTCAAACTGTTCTGACCCGAATGAGCTGCCTTCTAAGATATTTCCTGATCACAAGTAGGTGTAAACAGACAGGATAACCATCTGTCCAGGATGTTTTACTGGGAATTCCTGCACTGGGTGGGACTTTAGACCAGATTATCTCCAAAGATATTTTCAGCTCATAGATTCCATGTACAGTACACATTTACTATTAATAGCCTGCATTGGATTTTTTTTTTTCATCCCATAGCTGAAAGGACATTACATTTTCCCATGAACTAGTTAAGATAATTACACACATGATGGTGTTTAGGGGATAGATTTTTGGAAATTTTAAACCTCTCTATGTTTCTGATATATTTCATTTAAGTAGATATTAGGCTTTATCTTAATAAAAAATAAAGGCTGAATTTTTATTTGTTGTTAAATACACATTAACAATTACAATCATTGGTATGTACACAATGAGTTTGAGTGTTCATCTGCTGGTTAAAAGCACAACCTGTCTTGCTTCTCATCAAATTTACTCATCCATCTCTACTCTCATCTATCAATTCATCTGATCCTCCATCCTAGTTAATATAAAGTATGGCTTTTCTGAAATAGCTAGTAATGCAACTGGCTTAGAAAGTTGTAGCCCCCAAACCTAGATTGTCATCCTTCAGTCTAAGAAACTGCTTTGAGGGTAGAAGGAAAAAGGAAATTATAAATATGAAAACTCCACTAAGAAAACTGCCAAATTCTAGCCTGTTATTTATTATGTGCTCTAATACAGAACTCAGAACTTTTCCAGATGAGCATACATTTGATTAAATATAACTTTTGAGTCCTCTAGTGGATTATTAGGGTGGTCTGGCTGTCTTTAAGAAGCAGAAGTGGATTCCTATGTTATCACTTAGGGAAAGACATTCCAGAAATTTCAGACAGGTGATAAATGAAGCAAAAGTGATATTTAAATTGAGGGAAAGAATGAATGGCTCTTTCCAGATCTTATTTCTGGGGTCAATATGGTAAGAGCATTTAGAGATGTGTCTTATTTTCTTATATTTTTAAATTTAAGTATATAGCTTTTCTGTCTAGAGAATGCTAACTAGCTAAACTTGAAAGATAATTCACTTCATTTAATTTCAATTAAATAACCCTTCTAGCTATAATTTTTTCCTAATTATGGGTCCCATTTTACATAACCAATTTGAAGCATCTCTGATTCAGCTCTAAACTCTAGTTTGTACTGTTTTCCACTTCTCCACTGTGGTTTTGCTAGTTCACTCTAGTTTGACACTGAGAAATGGAATCAGTCCACTGAACAATTCCCATTCTTAAAGGAAACTCTGATGACACTCAGAGTGTTCTTCATTGAGTGCAATGGTGAAGAATCTTAGCAGAACTCTTGGACTTATGCTTGGAAAAGTTTTAGCCATGTTACAATGATGGCCAGGGATTTATTAACATTTCATTGATTTTAGGACATATTGTCCTTTCATGGAAGACCATGGAAATTCAAGGGGTCTTTCTAGAATCATTTGAAGTTTTCTCTCTTTCTGTTGGCATTTTGCTTACCTAGGTCACAGCTAATTAGTAGCCTACCTCTCTTAGAAGAGGAATTTCTTTCTTTTCTTCACTAGCAGCCAACAGAATCTCCTTGGGTAGTAGCTGATAAAACAGTCTCTTCTTTAATAATAGTCTGTATTCTGATTGTACTTATGAGGTTTGTAGGTTATGCTTGAAATTAAAACACAATAAATAGAATAAGTTTAATACATTAGCAACCATGCAAAACAGCAGCCACAAGTGACATTGATTTCTGTGTCCTAAAACTCTGTAGTATATTAGTGCAACATAATTACAGTAATCTTATGATGTTCTGCCATACAATGGCATTTCCAACTATATGATCTCCTTCTGTCATGAGGGTTAATTTCTAGTGCTTCTCATTTTCCAGAATAACAAAATGAAGGTGTTTAGCAGCATTTCTGCTGGGCTTGGATGCAGGATTTTGTAAATTGATTTTCATCCACATTCATATTAGGGCTAAATCAGAGAAACAAGGAACTTAACAGTCTACTAGAGAAGAGCTAAATTGAGTATAAAGATTGAGTATTAATGTGTCTCTAGTCTTTTCTTTGACAAGTTAAGGGGATTTTGGTAGACAGCAGGAAGGATTTAACCTTGGCAGTGTCTTCTGTTCAGAGTGTAACTAATTTGGAGGTAACAGGCTAGAGGACTTCAGCCTTATGGGTTTCTTAATGGAAATCTTCTTTCTCGAATAGAAAATATTACAGCATGTGGATATAAGCTTCAAAAGGATATGACTCATGAAGGTTTAACTTACTGTAAAGGGTGGGACCCTTATACCTAGTTTAGAATCAGAGAACTTGTAAAAAAAAAAATATATATATATATATATATAGGCCTTCTTATAGGTCAATTCTCTAGCTACAATTTCTGCAGTGTTTTTCAACAAGATATGACTCTTCTACAGATGACAACTTTTCTTTGTATTGTCAGAAAGGCAGCCTGGTTTAGCAGTCATAAATCATGTGTAAGACCTGTAGGCTTTTGTGAGATTAAGCTACTCACGGCCTCCTCAATGTAGTCCCAGTCTCTGGCCTATACCCATTCCTCTCTATCCCTTCTTCCTCACCTTCCCCTGCAGTACCCTGTGGTTGTTCCCCAACCTCAGGAGTCTGGTTCTCAGGGGATTTGTTTACACTTCCTGTGTAGCATGTATAACATGACAGCAGGGATCCAGTCATGACATGATGTGGACATCCAGTCCATGACAGTAGTTTTTGGTCTTGCACTATTATTAGCAAATATTTCTGACCACTCACTAAAATATGTATTCTTATTTTAAAATTATGTAAGGATATTACTGTAGCACTGCATTTTATACATAAAAATATATAAATTAAAAATGATAAAATTAAAAAGCAATGTAACTGGCAAATCTATTATTTTCTTCTGTACACCAAAAGATCATGTTGCACATTTTCTGGAAAGTCTATGCCTCACTTTGGAGATCCTGCACTGTAGTACTGGTTAGTTATAATTGTGTCCTCTAACTAGATGTGCACTCTACAAGGGTACAGAATGTGGTTAATTCAATTTTGTATCCATGAAAGTGATCATAGCATTTTGGACATCATAATAACGTAATGATCCCTATTTTGAATGCATTAATACATTTCTACCGCTGCACCTTTTCATTAATGCTCCTCTCAAAAATATTTCTCCTTCCCTTCCTTTTTACCTGGCCAAAGTCCACCTATCACTCAAAGTCAAGACCAAGTTTTTTTTATTTCCTATTAATTCTTTCTTGCCACTCTAAATCTCATGTAATCTTTCTTCTCCCCTATAGAAATTACTGACTTTGCTGTTCACTTATCATATTGCATTCATTGTCTGGTGACAAATCTCAGATGACATTTTCATGCATATATGTATCTTCCCAGATACATCACAAGCTCTTCTTTATTTCCTTCCCTGTAACTCACTAGCTTCCTTTTGCTGTATTTATATAAAAGTTGTTCTGTAGTCATTTAACAGATGACAAAGCTATCAATTCAGTCAGCTATCCTTTTGACTCAAAATTGTCATAAGTGTGTTTGGCATTTTATTTTCTCATAGATGTTTAAAAACAGCTGTTCTTCCTCCAGAGCTCCCCACTGGCTATTATTTTCAACACCCAATTTGCAAAAAAAAAAAAAAAAAAAGCCATAAATTGAGGGAAAAAAATGGAGAACACAATGTAAAACATAAGCCTCTTAGGCATGCACATATAATTGTGGTTCTGTGGTTCTGCCGTAACAGAATTAGTGGGGTTTAAATTCCTTGAGACACAATAATGTATATTTTAGACCATCCAGACATATAAAACCAATGCTTTGGAAGGTGACGAAAGAATGAATATACCTTGTTTGTCTTAAAACAACTGCTCATAAATGCAAATCAAAACCACAATGAGATACCATCTCACACCAGTCAGAATCAGTATTACTAAAAATTCAAATATAACATATGCTTGGGAGGTTGTGGAGAAAAGAAATGCTTATACATTGTTGGTGGTAGTGTAAATTAGTTCAGCCATTATAGAAAACAGTGTGACGATTCCTCAAAGACCTAAAAATAAAAACATCATTTCACTTGGCAATCCTATTACTGGGTATATAATACCCAAAGGAATATAAATTGTTCTATTATAAAGACACATGAATGCAATGTTCGCTGCAGCACTATTCACAATAACAGAGACATGGAATCAACCTAAATACCCATCAATGGTAAACTGAATAAAGAAAATATGGAATATTTTACAACCATGGAATACTATACAAACATAGAATACTATACAACCATAAAAAAGAATGAAATTACGTCCTTTGTAGGAACATGGATGGAGCCAGAGGCCATTATCCTTAGCAAACTAAGTAAGAACAAAAAACCAAGTACTGCATGTTCTCATTTATAATGAGAGCTAAATGATGAGAACACATGGACACACAGAGGGAAATAACACCCACTGGGGACCATCAGAGGGTAGAGATTGGGAGGAGGGAGAGGATCAGGAAAAATAACAATGGGTGCTATGCTTAATACCTGGGTAATAAAATAATCTGTACAACAAACCCCCATGACACAAGTTTACCTATGTAACAAACCTGCACATGTACCCTTGAACTTAAAAGTTAAATGGAAAAAAAAAAAGAGTTCTAGAAAAGAATGGTGGAGATAATTACACAACAATGTGAATGTACTTAATGTCACTGAACAACAAACTCCCATGACACAAGTTGACCTATCAACAAACCTGCACATGTACCCCTAAACTTAAAACCTGAAAAACAAACAAGCAAACAATTGCTCAGGCCTTCCTATGTTCCAATGCTCTGTTTAAGGTCTAAATTCCTAAGTTCTGAGAAGCCCCTTCATTCAGAAGACTGGTATTTTCTTTGGGCAGTTCCTTGGATGTGAGCTCTCAACATATGTGATGTATAGGTTAGGAATTCAAGAGCCTTAAATATTGGCAGCCAAACCAAAGGAGACAGAGTTCATATAAATAAGACTTCAACAAAGTCTTCAACAAAAGTGATCTCTGTCTGATTACATATGTATGGTAATGAGTTCTGGCTTTAATTCAGGTATACTTTCTGCAACCCTGGTTCATGCTCATATAGAGAAATAAGAAAAGCATTTTTCATCTTAATAAAAATATTTCTAGTGCCTAGAGCCCAGGAATAATTACAATTTCACCTTCATGTTCTAAAACATGATTTCTTTCCATCAAAGGTCTAGCAGCATTTTTTATTCTATATGGATGGTGCATAATAAATGCTTGTTGGATGACTCAGAGTAGAAAATAAATGTGTTTATTGATGAGGGAATGAGATTCATGTTCTACTAAATATCCCATTTCCCCCTCAGTATGTATCTTGGCAGAGCTTATTAATATATTCCATCTGTTTTCTAAAAGGATTTGAAGATTTATTCTTCTACTTTATCCTCACAATTGCCCTCAAAGGTAGGTGGGGCAGGTCTTATCTATCAGTAACTAGATGACAAAAGTGGACCCAGATAGACCTGCAGATTTCTAGTCTTAGTCTTGGAGATTCTTTCATTAAAAGCTGTGTGTGTGTGTGTGTGTGTGTGTGTGTGTGTGTGTTGGGGCAGAAAAAGAGAAGAAAAAACACGAATGTGATGTGCTGATGGCATTTAGATGTGTAGTGGGAGGGAAAGCCGGGTTTCTCAACCTCAGCATGACTGACATTTTGGGCTAGATTCCTGCTGTGGGATGGTACCCTGTGCACTGTGGCATGTTCAGCACATCCATGGTCTTTATCCAGCAACAGTTGGATGCCAGTAGCAGTTTCCCCACTCCCCAGTCATGACTTTTAAAAAATGTCTCAAGACATTGCCAGATGTCCCCTGAGCAGTCAAGTTGGCCCCCCATTGAGAACTCCTGGGTAAAAGGGAAACAGAAAATGGCTTCGAATTGCCCAGTAAATATAGAAGCAGCCAGAATCAGGCCTCCTAATTTGGTCACTTGTTTTGTTAACCATGTATTGAGTTCTTATTGTATATGTAAGCTATCATAAGTTACTAGAGGAGGTATAAAGATTGGCAGGATGTGGCCCATCCCAGGAGAAATTTACAGTCTGGTAAAGAAGGAAAAGGTCTTGTGGACAATTGTGACAGTTGTTTACTGAATGCCTACTGCATGCAAGGTACTGGACTAACTATGTTCCTTCTGATGGCAAGACTCAAATGGGGACAAAAATACACAGAAAAAAACAGTACTTAAGGATAATTTCTATGCACAAAGAGTTTTCAAACTAATTAGGGGATAAGGGAGAAAAGGAGAAAGAACTAGAAAAGTCTAACATTGAGTAGTAAATACAATGTGGCTGCTTTTTAAAGTTATAATAAAATGTGAAATGTGATTCTGAAAGTTACAGGAATTTTCAAAAACAGAGCTAGAAAACTAGGAGAAAGCTTTAAGCATGCTGGAGTAGAGGTGGGCTCTGCGGAAGAAATTCTACATCAGAGGAGCAAAGGCATGGGGTACCCAGATTCAATCCTTTTGGATTTTCTCAAACCTAAGACATATTTCTACCACATGTTACTCTATTTTATCTGCAATTTTGATGACCCTAAGTCTACCTGTTCTTCAGCATCTGGATTTTCCCTCTTCTACTGATCTTGATGTTCATTTTTAAAATTCATTTTTAACTTAGATGTTGGGTTGATAGGTGCAGCAAACCACCATGGCACATGTATACCTATGTAACAAACCTGCACATTCTGCACACGTACCTTGGAACTTAGAGTAAAATTAAAAAAAAAATTCTTATTACAAAAGCAACATAGAAGATTTAGAAATGATAATAAAATGAAAATGATAAAATACATGCAATCCTACTACCTAGACAAAAACCCTCTTTAGAATTTACACTCATTAAACTGCTTCATAATCTGTTATGTTTTGCTTGGCAAAATATAAACACATTTACCCATTTGAATAAATTCACATCTGCAGCACCTTTTAGTGATCGCTTAATATGCCTGCTATTTAGGTATATCCTAATTTTTCAACAACCCTTCTGTTACTGGTCTTATTGCTTTAAACTTCTCTTTACCACTGGAAAGGCAAGAATAATTTTTATTATAGCTACATTTTCCTTAATTACTTCCTTAGAATAATTTCTCAGTAGTTTCCAACATTTTCACCCTCAAGGACTCCTTTTATTAGGTCACATGTTTTGAAAGATACAATCTACAAGCTACTTCGGTATGAAAAAATTTATTTTACTATTTTTTAATTAATCAAAGACTTCGATAACTACTTATCAAAACTTTGGATCAGCTGAGATTTAAAAAAGAATATTTACTGCATATAATTCCAGCCTAAAGCAAAGACCCTTGATATGAAATTTAGTCTCTGCAGCCTTATCTTAAGGAACCAGATTCTTTCTGCAAGGTCTTCTATAATATTAAAATTCACTTGCAGACAGCCTTTTCCCACAATTGGAGCTGTTCAAAGTTAAGGCTGAAAGACTTGAAGTCGGTAAGTTGCTTTGAACTGCAGAAGAGAAATACAGGCATGATTGTCGAATTACATTAAATGTTTACTCTTTTTTCTGTGGCCTGGTGGTAGATTTCACGTAATTGCTTTTTATTTGAAAACACCTTGTGCTTTGAGTAAATTGCTGGAGAACAAGGTTTTAATCTGATGTGGGTTTTTTTTTTTTTTTTTTTGTACGTGGCCCAAGTAGATTATTTCTGACAGTCTGTGAACAAGAGTAGCCAAATGTTGGGAGTCCTGAAATTACCCTTCAAATGTGTATTCATGTATACAACCTATTCTGTCCCTTGCCAGCGAGTGGCAGCTTCAGGGCTAATCTATAGAGAAGCTGAAAATCTCACTCATTTCCAAAACTGAATTCTCTTTGGCCATTGCTGCTTGTCAGTTACATGGCTTTGTTTAATGGTATGATGTCCAGAATAGCTCCTTGGAACCAAATATGAAGGAAAGAACTTCAGTGCTTACTTGGACAGTCTAAATTTAGATCATTTTCTAACTGTTTACTGCCAGTGGGTTAAATGGTTTGGCTCCTGCACTGAGGTTTGAGTTACAGAATTCTTAGGCGGGTCCCTTTTTGCAGCATTCTGAATTCAGATTAGGCTTTGCAGTGGCTGTGCAAATGCACCATGGTGGTGGTGGTGGAATGGTTCCCAGGACTGTTCCAGCATTCATTTCAGTCCAGATTTTTCAGTGTGGGTCTTCTATATGATGGTGAGTCAGGCTGTGCAGTGGCAGAGAGTGTCGGTGTTGAGCAGTCTGAACTGGAGCCATGACTGGAGGCTTGCCATGGTGTCTGATGACACAGTATCTGCCATGCTGGGGGCATTTTACACCTAGCGTCTAGATATTAATTTGTTAACATTTTGGGAAACATTTGAAATTGCACTGTAATCCTGCTGTTTCTTAGTAAATTCCAGCATAGAGTGGGCTGCTGATTTCCTGCTGAAGGGATCTTAAGCCTTGAGACATCCAAAGAAATTCATTTAGGCAGCCCAGTCACCTAGAAAGCAGGCTCACTGCATGGGCCTGTGAATGGCACAGAGAGAGACTTCTTGTTATAGAATTGGTAAGGGACCATAACAAAGGTAGCGTCAAGTTGGAGAGGGCTTAGACACTCACATCCAGATTAATGCCAGTGCCCTCTGGGGTCCCTTGGAGTGGTAGCTGCCTGGGGCAGTAAGCCTCTGGGCTTTGCCTATGTCTGAATTCCATAATGATATCCAAAACCTTTTGTTTAGTAAAAGAATTTTGTTGCAAAAATTTGAAATAAAATAATAACAAAAAAAAACAAAAGCTTTCAAAACTTGATATGAAACAGCCAGTACAAGTACACACAGGCAGAAACTGAGGCCAAGAAGTGTCAAAAAAATTCACTTAAGTTCAATGACTAGTAAGTTTGAGGACCACAGTTGGACCTAAACCTCACCTGATTTTTGTCCACAACTCTTTTTGCCACCTTTTCCCCACCCTCCTCCCTCCTCTGCCTTCCTCCTTTTCATCACCTTCTTCCTCTTATTCTTTTTCTTATTTCTCTTTCTCTCCATCCTTACCCTTACCTTCTTCTTCCTCTGGTTCACTGTCCCTGTCATTTTTTCCTCTGCCTTCTTTATTTTCCATCTATATTTTTATTGTTGGTTGAGGCAGAAATAATTAGCTAAATTGTTGTGTGATATTTATGTAGACAAAGATTTAGACATTTCTCCTAACTTAATGCCAGTGCATCTTAGCTCTAGCTAGTGCTTGAGTCTAAGGATATTTTGAACTCAGATTTTTCATATCAGCTTTCCTTTTTCCTTCTTTGACCCATTCTAAGTAAGGTGTTTGGTTTGAGGATTTTCTTATGATAAAACTTGACTGATGTTCAAGATACACGTAGACTCACACACACCTCCCTGGTTTAGTAAGAGCTGGCAGGTTGCTAGCTGGGAGTCATTCTCTCCTCTGTATTGTCATTTCATACCAGGACATTACCTAGAGATTTTTACAAATGAAATTTGGAAGAAAAAAAAAGTCCCCTTCCTAATGACAAATGGTCAAGAGAAAATGACAAGATGGGGCTGTTTGAGGATATACTGACTACTTTACTGATCCTAAGCCAAGCAGAGCCATTAAAAAATAGTTCCCATGGCATTTCTGGCCTGAACAGAAACAGTTATACAAGTCATGGGAAAATGCCTCTTCTCATGAAATACCCCAGCTGAGTTCACATTATCTGAGGCTGTGATTCTCAAATCTGGGATCACCAGGACTACTTTCAGCAAAGCCCATGTAAGTGTGAACCGGCAGCCCTGTCTCCCTCTGAACTGTTTGTTCTCATAGACAAGGGTCTCCTCCAGGTGACCCCATTTCCTCCCCTTTTTTCTCCTCCTTCCATGCTGGAAAAGTCTCCCTCTCTGGTTGTTTGTGCTTTTTTTCCTCTCTCCTTTCTACCAGTGACTGCTGTTACGGATTGAATCATAGTACCCCCAAATTCATATATTGAAGCCCTAGCCCCCAATGTAACTATATTTGGTGACAGGTCCTTAAGGGAAGTAATTGAGGTTAAATGAGGTCATAAAGGTAAGGCCCTAATCCAATAGGACTGGAGTCCTTACAGGAAAAGGAAGAAACACTGGAGATCTTTCTCTGCACTCACACAGAGAGGAGGCCACATGAGAACACAGGAGCAGACAGCCATCTGCAAACCAAGAAGAGGCCTCGGCAGACACCAACCCTACTGGTACCTAGGTCTTAGACTTGTAGCCTCCAGAACTCTGAGAAAATAGATATATGTTGTTTCTGTTTAATGTCTGTGGTATTTTTATGGCAGCCCAAGCTGACTAATACAGCTACTTAGTAAAATGTCATGTGAACATTCCTAAGCCACCAGGATGTACTATTTCTTTGGTAGCTTCAGATAGATAAAGAGGTGTTAGTTGGGCATGATGGCACATACCTGTAGTCTCAGCTACTTGGAATGCTGAGGTGGAAGGATCACTTGAGCTCAGGAGTTCAAATTCACTCTGGGCAGCATGGCAAGACCCCCTCTCTCTAAAAGTAAATACATAAATAAGTAACATTTCCTATCTCTTAAAAAATAATTGTCTCCGATCCAGGAGTCTGAAAAAACAACAAAAGAGCTGTTAATGCTTCCTGGGGCTGCATACCTGCCTAGATGTGGGAGGTTTTGTGTGTTTGTGTGTGTGTGCATATCTGTGTGTGTTTGCATGTAACAGTCACATACAAGCTCATGTATATTTGTTTTTACAATAGCTAACTGCAGTTAAGCACTTACTACATATGACACACTGTAAGTACGCCACATGCATTACCTCATAATCCTCACCCTAACCCTCTGAGGAAGATGCTCTTATTTCCGTTATTTATTTTAATTTTAAAATTTCAGTTCTTTTCATTTTGTTTGTTTTCTTCATTTTTTTGGTATCGTCTTTTGACTAACATCTCACAATTATTTCCTTTATTTAATTGTAGAGGAAACCCATATTTAAAGAGGTCAGGAAACATGCCCTCTTTCAAGTTCCCACTAGTGAGAGAAAGAGTCAGGACTTGAACTCAGGTAGCCTAATTGTAGAGCTTATGTTCTTACGATGATTGCAGTGCTTCCCAATTTTATTTACAGCCCTCGTTTTTTATATCTTCTAATGTTCTAGATTAAAAAAAAAAAAAGTCTGAGGCAACTCCCAAAGACATATAAAATATAACATGGCATATAAGCAGAGATGAAGAAAAAATCAGGATGAGAATGGAACTTAGATCTAGAAAGGAAGGGAATGAATAACTTGTGTTTAACTTGAAGGTCTCTGGCAGCCAACAAGAAGATGGAACCTGGTCATTCTTGCAAGGTAATGTGTTCTTAAATTTAAAAATATTCCAATTGCTCAGCAGAAGCACAACTCCTCTTGTAATGAAGCCCAGGCCAGAATTTCTCCTAAATATGCATGAGTGATACAGTGAACAAAACCATCAGCCTCCTTAGTGCTGATGAAGTGACAAGTTTGCAGTGCCTGTGACAAGTAAACAGATATATACACATGCACACATAACTTCATCCTCATCAAGCTGCTTACATCACAGCTATGCTCTTTTGTCCTCTCATGTGTGGCTGTGGGTCAAAAATTAGCAAAAATCAATGACAATACCTACAACATTGTGAGAGTCCAAAAATGCATCAATAGTGAAACAGAAAACTACAAAATTTGAAACAGAAAACTACATCATTGTGAGAGTCCAAAAATGTATTAATAGTGAAACAAAAACTACAAAATTTGTAGAAAACTACAAAAACTACAAAATTCTAAATCTCTAAACCAGGATTTAGAGAAAGGTCACAATCCCTAGATTGAAAAACCAAAGAGTAGATTATGAAATCAAGATGGTGGGCCACAATCAGTACTTTTTAAAACGAAGGAGAACAGAACAGAAAAGTTCAGAGTGAATTGTAAATGGCAAAGGTAAGTTGTGTATTATGAGATGTTTCAGTACATGTCAGGTGTATGTACATGTATGTACATTTTTAACTAAAACGATATTTCTTGTTATGCCAAAAGGTAACCCTGTTTGGTTATATTTACAAAACTGAGTATTTCTGTTTTTCATATTCAGATTTAGCCATTTTAATTATAGGATGAGTAGTAATGAGGTCCTATAGCATTGGTCAGATTCAGCTTATATTCTTGTAACAGTAAGAAGCTAGAAAAGTGGCTGGGTGTGGTGGCTCATGCTTGTAATCCCAGCACTTTGGGAGGCCGAGGTGGGTGGATCACGAGGTCAAGAGATCGAGACCATCCTGGACAACACGGTGAAATTCCGTCTCTACTAAAAACATAAAAAACTTAGCTGGGCATGGTGGTGCGTGCCTGTAGTCCCAGCTACTTGGGAGGCTGAGGCAGGAGAATTGCTTGAACCTAGGAGGTGGAGTTTGCAGTGAGCTGAGATTGTGCCACTGCACTCTAGCCTGGTGCCTGGTGACGGAGTGAGACTCTGTCTCAAAACAAAAAAAAAAAGAAGCTAGAAAAGCATCTCTGTCAATTGCTGAAGAAAGGACTATCAATCAAGAAGAAATTGTTTTAGACTTGGATATGGATGAAATGGATTGAAACCTAGGCCATACTTCTACAACATAAATAGCACAAATAATGATAGCAACCCTCTGCAGTTAGTTACCATGACAGCTGCACTTAAATTTGTGCGTTATAAAGTCCTTACAGTTCAAGGTGAAAAAAAAAATGTTGAGAACATAAGTATATCACTTTGTTCACTTAGCATGAGCCCTAAGGTATTATGATATTTTGCATCAGACTTGGGTAATAGAAATTGATATAATATGTACTTAATAAAAGATAGTTCTTTTTATTATTTTATGTTTCTAATGTTTGTATTAAGATGTTTGCATCTGATCTAGGCAATAAAAAAAACCACTGGCAGGTTCAACTTTATATATGTATTCATATTTCTTCATTTTTGTAGTCCCTAAAGAGTTTCCATAAAATTTCTATCTGGGACATTGAAAACACTTCTCATTCCCAGGGGTGATAACTCACAGGGTCAATTAACACCTATACACAGACAACTCTCAGATGCCTGTCTCCAGTACAGACCTCGATTCTAAGTAATTAGACTTGTGTATTTATTTGCCTACTTAGGTATCTCAAAGACAACTCAAAATCAATGTCTTGGGCGGGTCCAAGATGGCCGATTAGGAGCAGCTCAGGATTGCAGCTCCCAGTGAAAGTGCAGAGGGTGAGTGGA